>LQNK01001931.1:0-13011 GCA_001586405.1 Phoebis sennae | reverse complement strand
TGTGCAGGTTGATTCAACTTGAAAGATAGGACAAATTTCGTTTACATAAAGGCCGGCCACACATGCTGAATGTCTGTCTGAATTTAGGATCTGATTTCAGATTCTTACAGGTCTGTGGTGTGAGCGAGCCGATATTGTATGGTATACTGGCCTTTCTAAATTAAGAATCTTAATTCAGATTCTGAAAATTCAGCATGTGTGGGGTCGGCCTAAAAGAAAAGTGATATGAAGTTCACCAGGTCGTCTAGTATATATATATATATATATTCACACCGATGTTAGTACGAGGGTGGTACTTTCAAAGTGGGCTTGGCCTATCTATACTAATATTATAAAGCTGAACAGTTTGTTTGTTTGTTTGTTTGAACGCGCTAATCTCAGAAACTACTGGTCCGATTTGAAAAATTCTTTTAGTGTTAGATAGCCCATTTATCGAGGAAGGCTATAGGCTATATATCATCCCGATATTCCCACGGGAGCGAAGCCCTGGTATAGCTAGTATACTATATTCACACCGATGTTAGTACGAGGGTGGTACTTTCAAAGTAGGCTTACATTATATAGTAGGCCTATACAATATATTTTGTAACATAGTGATTACCCTTAATATGGATCAAAACATAACACCTCTCAATATAAACAATCCCTATTACGTCAAACACGTGTGCAATAAATAAATTCAAAAAATTACAAAAATGTAATCACATTACTTTTCTAAAAAGGCATTACATTCAAGAAATATTTCTTTTTCCTCGTCATAAATCTGTTTATATTGAGTCATGCACATTCTCTGATCTTATACGATACTTCGCTTTTATGGTAAATGAAAAATGACAGGATTAATTATAATAATACTTTGTAATGTTTTTATTAAGTTATAGTTTTTTATGAATGTGTACATAAAATAATGTATAATGTACTTTTTAAAAAAATAAAGGTTATTTTTTCATTTCAATAAACATTACATTTGAAAGCAAAGTACTAATGCAACTAGATAACTGATATACATACTTAAACATACTTTTTTTGTAAATACATACATACTATAGACACATTAACACTCAGACAGTAGAAAATTACAATGTTCATCATATCATAATGTTCTACTCGTGGGGATCGAACCCACACCCTCCGCCACAATAGACCATTACTGTATCCACTGCACTAATCAGGTCTTCAGAGTTATCTAGTTTTTTTTTATAAATTTGTCTTTTGCGAAAAAAAATATATCCAAGCAAACCCGGGCAGGAATTTTACTACCATTATTTCGTACTAAATCGAAAAATGAATAATAAATAAACAACAAACACTTGAAACACTATACAAGTAATGCGGAACAGTTTTTGCGTCTGTCCTATATGGCTTGCGATAGACTGCATGGCGGCCCTGAGCTTGTACGCGGAAAACTCTGTGAGAAAATAATGTATGACATTACTTTATGTAATTGGTATGTCGATATTAAAATTCTACTACTATTATAAAGGCGAAAGTTTGTAAGTATGGATGTATGGATGTATGGATGTATGGATGTTTGTTGCTCTTTCACGCAAAAACTACTGCACCGATTATGATGAAACTTGGTATACATACAGGTAAGGGTTTAGAATAACATATAGGCTACTTGTAATCCCGGAGTTGCCACGGGATCAGACGTTACGCGGGTGAAACCGCGGGGCGCGGCTAGTAGGTTAATAATATGATGCGCCGGGTGTGGATTCGATCCTCACTAGTAGAAAATTATGATGAACATTGTAATTTACTACTGTCTGGATGTTAATTTATCTATAGTATGTATTTACAAAAGTATGTTTAAGTATGTGTACTGGATATCTAGTTTCCATAGTACAAGCTTTGCTTACTTGGGGACTATATGGCGTTGTTAAAATGCCAGGAATATTTATTTATATATTATTTACATATATCCCACATAGTCATTTTTTAATACTGGTGAATGTAATAGCATCCAGGCAAAACCTACCTCAGACATTGCGAAGATGCTATACATAGTGACACAGATTAGAGAATAAAAGGCAGATGGACTGCGCCGAAGACACGAATGACGCCGAAAAGCAAATACAAAAATGTTCGTGTAGTTTGACACACGTCACGTGTACGCGCGAGTAGTTAGCGTCACTCGAGGAACACCATCTGCCTTTTATTCTCTAATCTGAGGTCGATCGTTACTAAAATAGATTATTAATAATATGATGTCCCAATTAATAAGTTTGCATTTCTCATAAACGATCCACGATAAAGAAATCAATTTAATGAAATAAAAATCGTAGAAAAAGAAAATTATTTAAGAAAATAAAAACAAACGAATGTTGAAAAAAATAATATTAATTAACGCAAAAGAATCTATAAGTTTAAGGTAAATGTTTGATACTAGCTGATCCGCGTGGCTTCACTTCGTATATAACATTATAGTACATAGGCTATATCTTATGTTACTCGTGTATAATGTAGCTTTTGAATAGTAAAAGAATTATTAAAATGGGGCCAAACAAACAAACAATGTTTGCCTCTATATAATATTAGTGTAGATAGGTACGTTTAAAATAAGAGAATATTTCCAGGTGACTTCAAAATTCTTTCATGTAAATTTTATTTCGGAAATCCAATGATGCACTTTTAGCTTCGAGATCGGTCCCAGGGCTCCTCTATCCAGTTTTAGGTTATTTTAGTCTCGTTTAGGAATTTCTATTTGAGAATTTGGTATCTTTTCAGACAATTCGATGGACGAATTGGATTTGGCTAAGACAGAAAATATAACAACATTTTAGTAAATATATCACTAAATTCATTAATAAGCGTGTATTCCATGACTAAAGTTGGGAGGTAAAAGAAATATTAGAGAGCCTTACACCCGTATTCTAATACATTCCTCGACCATTCCTCGACTTCACTCAACCCCTGTCAACGGAAATCAACATTCTGAGTCGGAACTCTGCTAACTCACATCCACTCACGTTATTAAAATTTCGGAGAAAAAAATTTAACACCTCCATTCGTGCGGTCTATTTATTAAAATATTATATTTTTATGTTACGAATTTTCGATTGAAATTCGTCATACGTCATATTTGACGAGTGGAAGTAAAATTAAGGTAACTTCTTAGAATACGGGTGTTAGTGTCATAGCATCCGTAGCCATAGATAATATAGATAATATTATGGCGTTCCTTATTTCCCACCCCGTGCGGCGACAGGTTAGAATTCATGTGTCGCCACCCCCTTAAGTGTCGTAAGAGGCGATAGACGGTAATTCTGCTGCATAACATCTTCAGCAATAAAAGAGTGGGAGCCGAGCAGTGCATATTGGGCCAAGCTTGCACCGGTGAAATTACTATACCCAGCAGAAGATCGACGTGAAGCAGTATTGCACTGTGTTTCGTACGATTACGGAGGCTCGGTGTGTATTTCCATCCTATTCCTCTCCCATCTTATTTCCCTCCTCTCCCAATTTCCCATCATTAATCATCTCCTTATCCCCTGCTTTCAAGTCAGCAAGCTTAGGTTAGTTTGGGACTAGGTGACGTAGTGTTCAATGCCTCTGAATATTTATAAATAAAAAATTAAATAAATATTTTTCTTATGATTTCACACTTGTACTGTTTTACAAAAGGTCACACGAACAATTTGTATCGACTTATGTGATATTAATTGCGGTGACACATTTTTAAGTGTCAAAGTAATGTAGTGAAGTCATGTTTCCTTGTATTTAGGTTTTTAGCCAAAAACGTTTAAAATGTTATTGTAAGTGTTGTGAATCATTTCCAGAAAGGGGTATTATATCATGATTATATATTTTTTGTAAGGCTTTTACACTTTTTTAACAATGTATGAAAGATAAAATGGATTTGATTAAAATTTATGTGAAAAAAACCTTATCAATTGTTTTTCTTTATAATATAAGAATACATTTACGCGTATTTACAACGGGGCATACATAAAACTGTATGAAGACTGTAGAATTGTTCAATTATTTTTTTTTATGAAATCTTAAAAAAGAATTCGAATAAGAGTTCGATCGAAGAGAACGATAAATAATGATTAAAAACGAAATACATTTAAAAAAGTTGAATATTCTTTCGAAACTATAATTTTATGTATTGAAAACCTTATGCACTGATAATTAAAATTTAGAAGTTTCGTGCAACTTAAGTCGTAACTTAAAAAGGTAAGTTTTATATAAGCGTATAAAAGTAATTATACACGTTAGGTGTTACAGGTTAAGTTTCAACATGAATGCAGTTGCTGTAATGCGTTTAGTTGAAGGCGTTTCTAGTGAGGGGACGAATTTATCGATAATTTTTATTTGGGAGGAAATTTTATCGATAAACTTTAAACACTAAACTAAGGTGAAGTGTAGTTGTGTGTGGTTTATGGCATTTCTAGTGATGAGTTGGTTGTATTTAATTTATAATTTTTAAATGTATTATCGATATTCTGCTTGCGTGAAATTAAGAGCTAGTTTAGATGAAGATGGCATATATAATATAGTAGTATATAGTACATAACTGAACAATAATGGAAAGATAAGTTATAAGCTTTTAAAAGGAAATATATTCTATGGATGTTACAAGTTAAGTTTCAATGTGAATGCAGTTGATGTAATGTTTTTCTAGTGATGGAGTAAATTTATCGATAGTTTTTATTTTGGGATGAGTTTTTATTGCTTACCTGCGTAGACATTTTTACGTAATCTGTCGATTTTTTCTTTACGATCCTTATTCTATTAAATACAGATTATATCGTGAAGAGAAGCTAATACATTTAAATTTGGATGATATTTCGTAAGGATTGTAGAAAATTAAAGTAAAGATTTGAATCTAATATCAAAAATGTCTAGCTTTAATAATATAAAATAGGATTGATTATCGATATCGAAAATTCAGCACATCCCTACTGGTTTATAGTCTCTTTACGTTTAAGACAATTTCAGTGTTCCGACGTTAGGGTTGTATTGGACAAGCGAAGCTATAAAATATTTATAGCTCACTTATAGCGCGCACACGTGACTTACTTAAATAACTATAAGATAAAATCTATATAATATGTATATAGCCTATACGTTATTCTGAACCCTTACATAAATGTTTACCCAGTTTCATCATAATCGATTTAGTGGTTTTTGCGTGAAGTAGTAACAAATATACATACATCCTAACAAACTTTAGCATTTATGATTTTGGTAGGATGTGATTTATGTTTTGTTTTCGTGTCAATCACGCCTCAATTACTCAACGGATTTTGATGAAATTTCGCAAACAGAAAGGATATCAGCTAGGCTACGTGATAGGTTTTTTTATTTATCATTAGGCACCAAATTACATGCAAGCGAAGCCGGGCGGCAAGTAGAACTATATTTAATGAAAGTTTTATTAAAATCCTTCCGTTTTAGTGATCAAATACAGCCAATAAGATGTTTTTTTACATACATTAAAACACATAAGCATATATGATATTATGTAATCTTAATTTTCCCACTGTATAACACGTATTTATATAAAGGATAATGTCAGATTGAAATCTAAGCTCTAAGATAAATACGGTATTATTTCTTGATACGGATCATACCCACGTTATTGATATTAACAACGCGGATATAAAATACTAGAAATACCTTAATTATCACTACATAGTATAAAACAAAGTCGCTTTTTCTGTCATGTGTCATGTTGTATGTCCCTATGAACGCTCAAATCTTTAAAACTACGCAACGGATTTTGATGCGGTTTTTTTTAATAGATAGAGTAACTCATGAGGAAGGTTTTTATGTATAATATCATCCATTAAATAGTGGACAAATACTGTTATTTTTGAGGTTTCTAATGTGATGTCGCAAATAATTACATTTTTTCCGCTTACATTGCAAACGCAGGCTGAATCCTACGAGATTTATCAAAATAATGTACTAAGTATTGTACACAATGAAAAGGTCTACAGAAAACTCCGCGATGGTATATGTCTATCTCTTATGGATATCCCACAATAACATTTTTTTGTCATTTACTTTTTACGACAAATAATGACTAATATTCGAAGCGATTTTAACCAATATAGCATTAATCCTTATCCAATTAAATACCTTAAATACATTGTTGATTTAATATAGATCTATTTGGCCTTTTACAGCATCTGATTTAAATCAATATTTTTGAAGATGTACAGATTTAAAAATTGCGGAACGTAACGTTTACGGCGACGCGGCGCGGCGGCAGCGTATTTAGTATATCAGCATTGCACCCGTGCGAAGCCGGGGCGGGTCGCTAGTTGGTATATAATCAAAGGTCTGACATAGTGATCTATCAACGCCTGATCTCTCTCCGGTCGTGTCGGTCTGCCGTCCCATCGGGTTATGAGAGTAAAAGAAAAGAGAGTGCACCTGTGTTCGCGCGTACACTTGTGCACTAAAATATCTCCTGCGCAGCTGGCTAGTCTCGGTTGAGATTGGCCACCGTGGCTGAAGTCGGTCTGGGGAGCTATTATTATTATTATCAACGCACAGCAGAAACCGCTGGACGGATCGGGCTGAAATTTGGCATGCAGGTAGATGTAATGTGTAGGTTTTAGACAAGAAAGAATCAAATCCCACGAGAACGGGGAAAACATTTATATTTGAAACCGCAGAGCACAGTTTGTAGATCGATAAAATCCTTCAAATAAACAAAAAAAATCAAAGTTCGTATTTTTTTAGAAACAAAACAATTTGTTTTTAAATTGTTGGTATTATATCAATATTTTTTTCTTAATTCTATTTTTATACATGCCAGCAAATATCATAAGTTGCCTTCATAAATAATTTAGTTCCAAAAACCGTTCGCATTTTTTCAAAATATCGCGAAGCATTTTTCATAAAATTCAATGTCGCTGTGCAACGTTTTTTATTATAAAAACTAGCTTTCCGCCCGCGACTTCGCACGCGTGGGCTACTAATTTCTGTATTTTTTAGAGGCGCACGACAAAAGTTTCGAAAAATTACGGTCGCAGGACCTTTTTATAATTTTCTATGGAAATAGGTTTCACCAAAATGTTATAGTGCGCGCGCCTCTTCCAAATACAGAAAATTGTTTTTTTGAAAATTTATTTTTTTACCCTCCGTTTACATGTAAGGAAAGCCACCCCTAAAATTATTTTTTTCAAATAAAATGTAGCCTATAATTTGCACCTAATATTTATCTATCAGCATGTGAAATTTTATCAAAAACCGCCCAGTGGTTATTAAGTGATTGACGCACATACAAACAGATAAACAGACAAACAGAAAAAAAAATTCTTACCATGGTTTTGGTATCTATAGAACATACATGTTGCATAACAATTACTCTTTTTGAAAAATATTCAATGTACAGAAATGGTTCGGTTACTGTTTTATTATATGTATAGATATATGTATGACAAAATAAAAGGGTGGCCAAACTTCTACGTGACAATATTTTTACACACATACAAGCTCTGCTCCTTATTTACTAATCTAATCACATCCAGTGCCCTACATCATCGTATGTACCGTATTATATATATAATCGGTAAGCGATTGGCAGATGCGTCCGTCTGTTTGTGCATTAGTTCTAAATACAGTCCATTAGACGAGCGTGTGCAGTTTCAATAACAAATAAAATAACTTTAGTTTTCTTTAATTTGTATCTTTTAGTTTATTAACCTACTTTTAAAATGTGTTTTGCTTGTAACATTATGCTTTATCAATTATACCAATAAGTATTTAATAATAATAATCATTACACTTTAAATCTGACCTAACCATTGCACCTATTGGCGCAGTGGATGTAGCAATGGTCTATGGCGCTGAAGGGCGTGGGTTCGATGAACATTGTAATTTTCTACTGTCTGGGTGTTTATCTATCTATAGTATGTAATAACAAAAAAATATGTTTAAGCATGTATATCAGTTATTTAGTCCCTATAGTACAAGCTTTGCTTAGTTTGGGACTAGATGGTGTAGTGTTAAACGTCTTAGAATATTTATTTATTTAAAATGCCTCTATCTACTCTCACATTCATCCTTTTAGCCGTGATCATTTAATTGTACTGTGTTAAAGTTTGTTGTAAATGCATTTTTATTCGTCACATTACGAATTAGGCATTATTAACAACTAGGCATATCAACTGTTCTTTATAACTAGCTTTTTGAAATGTGTAAACATTTCTTTGGAAATTTTTGTACCGTAATATCGTCATAACCTTTTTAAAAATCTTCTTATTGCACTAGGTGGTATATTATTAAAAATATTATCATTTCTGGAATAATTAAAGAAAAACTCTTTAAAATTACTCCTTTTAATTCGGAGATCCATAATCGTAAAGCATTTCATCCCTGAGTAGGGTCTAAGCAGTGGACAGTTTTGACATAAAAATGTCTAAGTCTCATGCAATATTCATGGTCATTACAAGGGCTAATTTTTAAAGCCTTAATCTGTGGAAGTGATGAAGGTTTTTATGTTTTGATTTGCATTTAATGTGGGTTTTGATTTACAAACAATCATGAGGATATGTTTCTGGTTTATATTATCTTAATAAGATTGAGTTCGATATTTCATTAAAATATTTAAGACTAAAACGAAGTAAAAAAATATATTTTCCAGAAATTTACTTTTATTTTTCTTTAATAATATTATTAAGATGAAAGTTTTGATTTTTTGTTCGTTTGACTTTGAATGAAATTTGTACAGAGATTTTTTAAAACCCGAGGAAGGACAAATCATAAAAAACGCGGGTGAAACCGCGGAGCTTAGCTAGTTATCAATATTTCTTTACGTAATAAAATTACTTATTTGAAAATTAATTTATTTTAAATAAGCGTCGCTTAATAATTTTTTTCATTTCATATACAGTAATAGTTTTTTCTTACGAAAGGAAACTGCATATATTTCGAGTAAAAGCTTTGCAGGAAAACCCCACATAGCAATTAAACGGACACCATAAAAGGATAATAAAGGCAGAAATATCGCAGAATCATAACGCTCGGAAAAAATCTATCCGAATACAATTTAGGACATTCCAACTGTCCGTTGTGACGTCGTAAAAAATCATGTTGATTTTAGGCTGGAGATACGCGAACGTTTTACTGCTTCTTCTAATCACATTTGGACTCTTTTAACGTGCCATTTCCTGTTAATAAATGTTGATCGTGGAGGTGTCAGAATCTTGATCTTATGATTGGGGGAAAATATTAATAAAAAATACTATTAATTCAAGAAAACAGCAGATATGTAAAAAGGTAGAGTAAAAAAAATACCTAGTTGCCATTTTTTCAGTGCATAATTAATTATACTATAGGTCACGTATGCAAAATATTGTGCTGCGTGCGTTAGTTCGTCATCACTGGTCTAGAGGTTGCATCTTTAACAACTAATCGAAAGGTTCTAAACCCGGGTTCTCAATAAAAAAAATTATTTTGACTTAATTATAGGCTAGTTTTGATCACGGTCTTACTCCGGGATTAGAAGTTACGCGGGTGAAAACCCGTCGCACAGCTAGTATACTAAAAGTATAAAATAAAATTTCATCTGCCACTTTCATTATTCTCAGTTACACCGTTCATGTATTAATGTATTAACCCTTAAGGCCACCACACACTAAACGCGTCAAACGCATATAAACGTTGACACGCTACGTTCATTCCAACCTTAACTGCATTTGATAGCAAGTGACACCAGCAGTTTAAGTCGAGTCGACGATCGCAGATTTTTCGATGGAAATTTGAATTTTTAACGCCGACGCTTTATCGCGTTATGGATACGCGATTTATACTACATGGCCAGTTTAAAACTCGGATACACCCTGTATATAAGTTTAGTTTAAAAAGCATCGAACATTATTTGAGTGTATGGTGTTAATCTTATACATAAAAATGAATCGCAAAATGTGTTGGTAAGCGCATAATTGATCAACGACTGGACCAATTTGGACAATTCTTTTTTTATTTTATTTATTTATTTCTTATCAAACAAACAAATAACACAAACATTATACATAATTGGCTTACAAAATAACATTGATAAGTGGCACCCGATCTAAGCAGAGTTCCGAAGAACTCGCTTGTGTGACAGGCACCAGCTTCTGCCCTCATACATTTTTTTTTTTCAATAGCCTTAATTAATACATATGAGTTGATAAGGATAAATACTTAATAAGAATACATATATACACTGTGAAAATAAATAAATAAATAAATAAATACTATATAATATAAATATATACTGAGTGTCGATGTATTGTTAGTGTGTGTGTGGTTTTAAATTAATTTTAATTTTGATTAACTAACTATGGTCTTATTTTTAATAGATTTTCAGTAGCATCATATGACATGTTTTGTAACCACCTTAAGGTGTTTATTGATGTGATTATATATAAATGATCCCAAAAAAGCATAGAATTTCATAGGAAAACAATGACGAGCACGGGTTACTTCACAGACCATGAAAGATCGTCTTTTATTAACGTTTCGGTTGAAGTACAGTTCCTGATGCTTTTTTAAAATTATATGTACTAAGTATAGTTGACGTACTGTTAGGACCTGGCAATTGATGTAAAGCTCTGACGTCGGATAATCAATTGGTTTGAAGGTCATAACTTTTAATATGGCCCTTTGGGCTCTTTCAACAGTAAGCATGGATGTTTTCGATACCCCTCCCCAAACCGATATACCATATGTGATGAGGGATTGACACAGAGCAAAATAAACATTTTTTATTAATTTATTATTCATTATATGACGAAGACTTTTAAAAATATATATTAATTTACGAATTCGTGTTGCTAGTAGATTTATATGTTCACTAAATTTTAAATTGCTGTCAACGACAATCCCAAGGTATTTAATAGAATCAACCCTTTGGAGAGTTGCACAAGGACAATATATCAAATGTTTAGCGTCGTTTGAACAGTGATGGATTTTGAGCGTTATATTATTTATTATTGTAGAATGGTTGGCCGGAGAGGTGATACTAAAAGCAATAAATTTAGTTTTCTCAGAGTTAAGAGTTAGCGAATTAGATACCAACCAGTTGACTACTTTATTTAAGCCTTGCTGTGAGAACAAAGTAACTTCCTCCCATGTGTTTCCTGAGAAGATTAGCGCGGTATCGTCAGCATAGGATATTAATTCGCCGTTAGTGATTGTTAAATTTGTGAGGTCGTTTATGTGCAGCAGAAGAGCGTAGAGCGTTGGACCTAATATACTCCCCTGCGGTACACCATAGGAAAGATTTTCATCTGTGCTGGTTAATCCATCGATTTTAACTGCTTGGGTTCTATCAGATAAGTAACTTTTAAAAAGGTTGTGCTGAGTGCCCCTGATACCAATGTAGTGTAATTTTTCTAAAAGGGTGGGGATAGAGGCGGTATCGAATGCCTTCGCAAGATCCAAAAAAATGGCTAGACATTTTTTGTTTGCATCCAACTCCAGCACGACATGATCAATTAGGTTATGTACCGCATCACTTGCTGACCTGGATTTACGGAAACCAAACTGATTGGGAGAGAGTATACAGAACTTCTCGAGATAGTCAACCAATCGTTTATTTATAATTTTTTCTAGTATCTTAGACATGCAAGGCAATAAAGAAATTGGACGATAGTTAGCTACGCAGCCTCTATCCCCACCCTTAAATACAGGGTGAATAATTGCTTTTTTAAAGACAGAAGGAAAAATGCCAGATGAAAGACAAATATTAAAAATATAAGTTAGAGGTGGGACAAGGATTTCTTTATATTTTTTTAGTATATTTGAAGATATGTTGTCCCATCCCATTGCACAATCACTTCTGAGGGAGACAATTATGCTATCTACCTCAGATTCATGGGTTGGGTTCAGACAAAAGGAATTTGATATATAGCCAGTTGTTGTTGAAGGACGGAGGTCTGAGGTTTTAGTAATCTGTTCAGCCAGGTGTTTACCGACATTGGCAAAGTAATGGTTCACCTTATTTAATGCTTCAACCGTTGAATCTGTTGAATTTAAAAGTTCCTGCGCTTTCTCTCTAGTTCGTGTCGTATTCGTTAGCGTTTTTATAATTTTCCAGAGTGATTTATTATCACCACAAGAATTTAGAATAAGTGAACGTTCGTAATTGCGTTTAACCCTTTTTAATAAAGCGTTACAAAAATTCCTGTAACGTTTGTAAGTTACTGACAAGATGTCGTTATTTGGAAATTTTTTCAATTTTAGGTGTAATTTGTCCCTATGTCTTATGCAGCGAAGCAAGCCGCTGGTGATCCAAGGCTTAATTATTTTTTTACGGCGTGAAACTTTCTTAATAGAGGAACTTTGTTTTATTGCGTGTGACAAACTATTGACAAAGAATGAGGTGGCCAGGTTGGGGTCTGTAATACTGTATAGATGTTTGAGATCAATACTATTAATTAAACCATTAAGTACATCAAAGTCTGTAAATAGTGAAGGTTTAATTTCACTTTGATTATGATTTCCACGGGTTTTTAAACAAAATACTACCGGTTGGTGATCCGTGACAACGGTGTCTATTATGAATGTGAGATTTTTGAAATTACTTTTTATCATAACGTGATCTAGACAGTTATTTAAACGCGTTGGTTTTAAATGTGCAGGTGATAGACCTGACATTGCGATGAAGTTAAGATAATCACCAGATAGACAGTCCGTGTTTGAAGGTTTAATGTCTATATTTATGTCACCGGCTAGTATAATGTTTTTAAAAGTAGATAATCGAGAAATAATTATTTTTAATGATTTTAGAAAATTTTGAATAGTTTTATAACTGGGCGAACGATATATGGCTATGATTGCTGTGTCACTCCCAATTTTTATGACAAGACAATTTCCCTCAAGCAGCTCGGGTTCAAAATTTGGGTTTTTTAAATGTTCGTTGAAGTTCAAGCATGGTTTTTACGGCGAGAAAATTTCGAATTGCCGGGTCCACGCGAGCGAAACTGCGGGCGGAAAGCTAGTGATATCACTACATAGTATAAAACAAAGTCGCTTTTTCTGTCATGTGTCATGTTGTATGTC
>LQNK01001930.1:52519-70863 GCA_001586405.1 Phoebis sennae | reverse complement strand
GCGCGAAATGCCATTAACGGAGCTAAATTGTACACATACGTTAAGAAAATTAACGTACAGTCGGGTGGGTATTTTGTTTGTGGTTTGGGATTGTTTCATTATTGAGAGATATTTATCGTTTGCAAGGTTACAGGAAGTTAGTGGTAGTCATTAAGTAAATATTTGTTATATTATTGAGTACTATTCACGCCCCTTAAATCCCTAAAAATCCACTTATTCTTGGACAAACGGGCAGACTGAAAATCAGCGCTGAAGATGTGAACCCAGCAGCATTGCTGAGTCTGTTCAATTGCTACGATTATACTGTGGGTTTATTTTTGTTTTTTTGTAGTGCAAATCACAGTACAGTTTTTTCTTGCGTTCTCTTTCTACAAACATCACAGGACATAGAAAGTTACAGAAAATCAGTAGAAGCAGCATGGCTTTTTATCCTTTTTTTCAATTTGAATAAACCGAAATACAAGAAAACATTATTCAATTTCAATTTCAAAAGCTATTTATTCAGAAATAATAATAGGACATTATAATAAATACATAATAGAGATTAAAACATTTTAATATTTGAGAAAAAGTTGGAAGATGCGATACACTACATTTAAATAATAGCAAGAGTTGGAAGAAACAAATAACTTACAAAAGTACAACAGAACACAGAAAACATTATTATATGTATATGTACTATTTTCTAAAGTGGCGCTTAGTCATAATCTAAATGAGGTGTACACGAGCGGACAAAATTGAATGCGGAGACGGCCTAACTCTATGAACTAATCTTTGAGAGCCTGCGGTTGGTAAGGGCGGGGGTACACAAGGTATTTATTGTGGTGCAAGTATAAGACGCGGGTTGTAGTATCTCAATGGACTTATAACATACTATAGATACATTCATCTATGAAGACACGTCCCACTGTTTTTCTCAATCGTTGACTGTATATGTATGCAAGCTTCCACTTGTGTAGAGTTTTAAAGGTACACGCCATTACCTATGTGTGTGCACACACACTAAAATAAAAAGACTAATCAGAACAAAGTATTGCAATCACGAATATGAATTACGTCCACAGTAACATAAAGAATTGGGCAAGGTCAACATTTTTGAAAAAACTACATTACTAAGGATATATATACTAAGGATTTTATAATCCTCAATATCTTAAAAACAGTGATATTTTCGTATGATATATATTGTTATTTTGATAGATTATTAGCTCAGCTATCATTCCCTAAGAGATGCTTCACTCATTACGGCACACCCTGTATACATTTTTATCAAACCCAGTGTATCACTGATATATATTGTTTTTTTTTGATAGATTATTAGCTCAGCTATCATTCCCTAACAGATGCTTCACTCATTACGGCACACCCTGTATACATTTTTATCAAACCCAGTGTATCACTGATATATATTGTTTTTTTTTGATAGATTATTAGCCCAGCTATCATTCCCTAACAGATGCTTCACTCATTACGGCACACCCTGTATACATTTTTATCAAACCCAGAGTATCACTGATATATATTGTTTTTTTGATAGATTATTAGCTCAGCTATCATTTCCTAAGAGATTCTCATTACGGGACAAACTGTATATATTTTTATCGAACCCAGTGTATCACACCTTTACTTTAATCACCATAGTACGCACCTTGACACGTATATGTACATAAACTATGTAATGGGGCATTACTCATGTACCTGCTAATTCATTGCTATCGGCTTATGGGCTAGCTAAGTGTTAACTTTGATTAACTTGAGCTACTTTCTAAATAGATCTATGAATGGAAGAAAGCATTTAATCGGGTATTTGATCCTAGAATACAATAGAAAATATTTTTTAAAAAGTGCTTATAAATACAATACACAACTGGCCAATACGAAATTAACACGCATTAAAATACACAGTAAAATTGCTAATACATTTAATAATAGGAACATTAAAATTACAATAAAGAAATATCACTTACAATTTTTATTTATAACAATTAGCACATTGTGTAACACTAATTTAAAACGACGATATAAATGACATATTAAATATACCATATGGTATTAACGGTATTCATACCATGAAAAACGCCAAACCGGGCCATCGCAGCTAACCCATAAATATTTCTCAAATAGTCATAGCATAGTTTATAAACGGCTATCAGTCATAGCGTCGGCTAAGATAAAGCCGGTTTAGCCGACACATAAATCAGCGCCATGATTTAAGCGTGTTCACACCGACCCTATTTTTATTCCCTATATCGCCTGCTTCTATCTACATTTCGGTCCGTTCTAGATGTACTGAGATGTAAGAAATTTTGAAGGTGGTTTAAAGTAACTAAAATCGGTAAAATTTTGAAATTTTTATATGCAGGATAGCTTTTATGCTGGAAATATAAATACACGTATTCTAACGGTGAACCAGCGGGGCACAGCTAGTTATGCGTAAATTTTCCGATTTAAGATTTTTAATTTATAGATCACTATATCAGTCCGTCACCTTTGTGTTTAATATATATTAAAAGTGTTCAAGAACATTTTAAGTACCAACTTACTTTTATTGTGTTGTAGTAATAAATGATCAAATTATCTAAAAAGTCAATGTACAGGATAAGTGTGGTTAATTCTAGCAACTACGCATCCTAGCCGATACTTAACTAAGCCATTTGTTGACAGTAAAAGTACTAGCGCAGTGACGCCTCAAAAGCATAATTTAGCGATATCTAACGGGGAGCAAGCGAGTGCCTATCTTAGCCGATACGTAGCTAAGCCGATTCTTAATTTCAAAACTACCTTCTCCATCTAGCCTAGCTCCGTTCCCCGTGCAGTGTATAACACGCCTCAAAAGCATAATTTAGCAATAACTAACGGACAACAAGCCAGTGTTTATCTTAGCTGATACGTAACTAAGCCAATTCTTAATTACAAAACTACCTTCTCCATCTAGTCTAACTCCATTCCCCGTGCAGTGTATAACACGCCTCAAAAGCATAATTTAGCGATAACTAACGGACAACAAGCCAGTGTTTATCTTAGCTGATACGTAACTAAGCCGATTCTTAATTACAAAACTACCTTCTCCGCCTAGCCTAGCTCCGTTCCCCGTGCAGTGTATAACACGCCTCAAAAGCATAATTTAGCAATAAACAACGGAAAGCAAACGAGTGTCTATCTTAGCTGATAAGTAACTATCGGCCGTTTTCAATATTCTATCTATCCCTTGTTTTGCTTACTAAAGTCAGGCAAATCTATCTATTTGCACTTACTTTGATTTCAATATGTTGTCGACGGATAGCCTTTGTATGAGTTTTGACAATCAAATGTCATTTAATCTGAGATTACAATCTATCCATAATCTTTGGTACATTATTGAAAACGGCCGTAAGCCGATTCTTAATTATGAAACTACCTTCTCCATGTAGCCTAGCTCCGTTCCCCGTGCAGTGTATAACACGCCTCAAAAGCATAATTTAGCAATAACTAACGGAGAGCAAGCGACCGCTCTCATACACTCGTTTATCACTGAAATAACTACTTTATAACGTTGGAAATGGGAATTTTTATCATTTTCCATAGTTAAGGATGGTAGGTAATGTTGTATGTTTAAAGAAAATCTTGAATATACAACATAACTCTGGGATCTGTAACACAGTTTAACTATTACCGTAGATACCGACGTACCGAACAAAAATTGTTTGTTATTTGGATTGTACAATAAATAAATCCTAATACAAAAGAATAGAAGTTGGTATGTTTAGAGATTATTATTTTGCCATAACGATAAGTAAATTACTTATTTACTTTAGAAGCAGATATTTTTGGCATATTTGATTATTTTTTGTTAAACATAAGGCACGTTTAAACGATAAAAATTGTGCAACCACTGCACTGTATGATTTTAACACTCTACCAAAGGTATGACGATAGTGAAGTATTTAAGGTATGATTTGAAGCTCTAAACGAGAGATGAGTATATTTAATGACCACACCTTTATATTTTTTATTTCTACGTAAATAATTACAAATGATTCGAAAGCAATAATTTCACCAGCTTCTATTTACACTTACAAAATAAACATTTCATCCAAATGAAAATTTCAATAATGTACCAAAAAAAATCACAATACTATTTAATTAAAGCTCAGTTTGTAAACAGATTGTAACAGATCGTAAAAATGTTCATAACAACAAACAGGATATTTTCGTACATTCATCGCGCTTTTGCTATTTACCCTTATATTAATGAATCGTACCGTCGGTTTTTATTTCAAAATTTATGATGCAAACGCAAATAATACGCGCAAATATGCATTTAATTGATACGAGGAATGCACGGCACATTTCGCCCATAAATACTGCATTCGCTTAGATTTCAATTGGGGAATAAATTTTCGATATTGATATAAAACGGTAATGCATCAATTTGGCGATTTAATTTTCTCTTTATAGATTTTGTTTTGCATTAATTCGCTTGATGTTTTGTGGTGTATTAATGTATAAATAATAATGTATTAATTATAGATTCGCTTAATGAAGAATATACGAGTATTATATTTTAAAGGGGAAATATTTGCCTGTGTGCGACGGGTTAGAATACAAGTGTCGCCAACCTATCTTTGTCTCTGTGTTTTTTTTATGTTTCTTTCTTTTTTAATGCCTTCTATCGTCTCTTTCTATGTTTTGTTTGTATGTAATTGTATATTGTGTGTGTCGCAATAAATGTTTCTTTCTTTCTTTCCCTTCTTTCTATCTTTACCAGAGGATGTCGTGTATTTCTGCAGCATAACATGGTCAGCAAAAAATAGTGCGAGTCGAGCATTGCATGATTGGACCATAATATTGTGCTACGGGTGCGAAGCTGTGTGGAACAGCTAGTAAAGAATAAAGTTAATGAACGGCTTAATAAGGAACAGCAGTTGTTTATATTAACTTTGGAGATAGGAATGAAAAAACTATAGGGATAATTTCTGAGCGGTTAAAAATATACGTATACATCTTCAAACGAAATTAGTTTGTTTTATCCTGTTTAAATTATATTGTTTATGAATAATATTGTTTATTTATGTTTTAAGATTTAAACAATTAATAAATATAACATTAAATTTATTAATTGTTCAAATCTTAAAACATTATATAAGATAGGCAATTTCAAATAAATGATTATTCTTTATTAATATTGCTATTCGATACTCATATTTTAAAACATGTGTATTTTGTATGTTTGTAAAGAATAGGCTCAGAAACTACACACCGATTTAGAAAAATTATTCTAGAAGCTTTTTTATGCAGTCATATATTATTCGGTGATTTTATTAAATTTTATAAAGCATAGTTAAAAACAAATTAATTCGCATTTTCGCAAATTTTTCTTTCTTTAGTAAAGCAAACGCATTATTTCGCACTTCCCTCATCCATTAATAAATGACTAGGATTAAATCAGGTGAATGGGTACGCAATAAACAAATCTCGGTTATTTATTTAGTAATCTTAGCGAGTGGGTACGGGTGAGAGATCGTCTTAATTACGCCGGGTAATTGGGACATAAATAGCGGTGTCTTGAGTTGAATTATGATTTAAACCTACGAAAATGTAATAATTTTTGGCATTTTTTAGTAGTCAAATCATGCTACTTATTTTTTTACATTATGTTTGTAACTGTATATTTATTTTTTTTTTTATTTTAAAACTCTACCCGTGTGGCGACTGGTTAGAATACATGTGTCGCCACCCCATTTCTACCCGTGGGCCCCGCTTGCCTGCTATAACATAAAAAAAACTTTAATTGTACAAATTACAGTAAACACATAAAACAATAAATTAAACGTATTTGTAAAAAGAGGCGGTCTTATCACTCAGGAGCGATTTCTTCTAGGTAACCTCGGGCATAGGGGAAGTAACATATGAAATAATGGGTTGTATAAAGAGCTGTCTGTCCCAATAAATGATTTTTCAATTTTATTCTATTCTTGACGACCCGATTGCCGCAGTGGATACAGCAATGGTCTATAGCGCTAGAGGATGTGGGTTCGATCCCCACGAGCAGAAAATTATTATGTGATGAACATTGTAATTTTTTACTGTCTGCGTGTATAATAATAATAATATTATTAAATCAAAAATGCGAAATATGTATACATATAAATAACTAGCTGTTCCACGCGGCTTCGCTTACGATGCATAATGTTATATAGCCTATCTAACTCGGGGATAATGTAGCTTTGGAATGGCGAAAGAATATTTAAAATCGGTCCATAGTTTTTGAGCCTAGTCATCACAAAAAAAGTATATTTATAATATTAGTGTAGACAATTCAAGATAAATTAGCTATAATTATTTTATCTATATAAATACGTGATACGAAAATTGTGCGGACGCAGGAGCATAAAATTGGGTACGCTTATAGGTTATGTGTAGAAGAATTGCAAAACGCTAATATTTTTCAATAATAGTGCTTATAAATACATTAAATCAGTAAATCATACATTACACACCATACATTTCACACACACATACATACACAAGTATATTTTTATGTAGTAGTATTTTTATATACTGCCATCTCAGTCTCCCGTGACCACGCTCGCTGTAAAGTGCTCGAAACGTCGGGTTAAATAATAATGTATAATAATCCGCGTTTAAAATCCTTTAAAAAGTATTTTATTCAAAATATATTTTTATGGTCGAATTTCGACCACTGGGCGACCACTTAAAACACATAATTTTAAAGGTTTAAAAACTGTACGGCTGCAACCTATACAAACCCTTTCCATGTTCCTTTATATGCAAACACGCGGCGGGCATGCTCCACTAATGAGTCTCGTGTTACTGCGTCCAATTCATTACCACGGGATAAAAACTGCGAAATTTCACTTACATATCTTTCATTAGGAGAATAGGCGACTAAATAAAATATTGCTCAATAATATCAGTGCTGTACTTTTAATATAACGTGAGCAATATGTAAAATTTGTGAGTTTGTAATCGAATAAAAAGAAGTGTGTTAAAAGATACTAGAAGCCTTATTGCTATATTCCAACTGTTCAAGAATACAAAATTTGCAAACATATAAATATAAATTAACCACCATTATTTTACATTATCTTTAGTTTAATTTGAACTGTCTACCGAGAATATTGTTGTCTTGTATACATTGGACATGTTTAGATTACTTCGATACAGGCTTGCCTAGTGAAGTAACCACCAGATAGTTTCAACTGTAACGCGTATTCTGCATATCGTTTAATTACTACCTGAATTGTATTAAAGCTTAGTTTTAATTTATTTGCAGTAATAAACTAATTTTCATTTTTTTCATTGCTTAAAACACACAATTTTAAAGGATTTAAAAACTGTACGGCCGCAACCTACACAAACCCTTTCCATGTTCGTTTATATGCAAACACGCGGCGGGCATGCTCCACTAATGAGTCTCGTGTTACTGCGTCCAATTCATTACCACGGGATAAAAACTGCGAAATTTCACTTACATAACTTTCATTAGGAGAATAGACGACTAAATAAAATATTGTTCAATAATATCAGTGGTGTACTTTTAATATAATGTGAGTAATATGTAAAATTTGTGAGTTTGTAATCTAATAAAAAGAAGTGTGTTAAAAGATTCTAGAAGTCTTATGCTATATTCTAACTAATCAAAAATACAAAATTTTCAAAAATATAAATAATAGTTCAAGATAAATTAACCACCATTATTTTACATTATCTTTAGTTTAATATGAACTGTCTACCGAGAATATTGTTGTCTTGTATACATTGGAAATGTTTAGGTTACTTCGATACAGGCTTGCCTAGTGAAGTAATCACCAGATAGTTTCAACTGTAACGTGTATTCTGCATATCGTTTAATTACTAACTGAATTGTATTAAAGCTTAGTTTTGATTTATTTGCAGTAATAAACTATTTTTAATTTTTTTCATTGCTTAAAACACATAATTTTAAAGGTTTAAATACTGTACGGCTGCAACCTATACCAAACCCTTTCCATGTTCCTTTATATGCAAACACGCGGCGGGCATGCTCCACTAATGAGACTCGTGTTACTGCGTCCAATTCATTACCACAGGATAAAAACTGCGAGTTTTCACTTACATATCTTTCATTAGGAGAATAGACGACTAAATAAAAAATTGTTCAATAATATCAAGGTGTACTTTTAATATAACGTGAGTAATATGTAAAATTTATAAGTTTGAAATCACATATTTTAAGTAATAGTCGCCTCTGCGGCGTAGGCCTCCCCTAGTCATTTCCACAAATCTCTTACTCTTGCCCTTTGCATCCATTCTGCTCCACATCTTTCTGAAAATATCCCTCCAACGTCTTCTCGGTCTTCCTTTGCTTCTTTTTCTCTCTCTCGGTGTCCATTCTGTTACTAGTTTGGTCCATCTATTGACGTTAAGCCTACATATATGACCTGCCCAATGCCATTTCAGTAATCTGATTCTCATCTTTACATATTACTATATAAATAATAGTTCAAGATAAATTAACCACCATTATTTTACATTATCTTTAGTTTAATTTGAACTATCTACCGAGAATATTGTTGTCTTGTATACATTGGAAATGTTTAGATTACTTCGATACAGGCTTGCCTAGTGAAGTAATCACCAGATAGTTTCAACTGTAACGCGTATTCTGCATATCGTTTAATTACTACCTGAATTGTATTAAATCTTAGTTTTAATTTATTTGCAGTAATAAACTATTTTTCATTTTCATTTTTCATTTTTTTCATTGCTTAAAACACATAATTTTAAAGGTTTAAAAACTGTACGGCCGCAACCTACACAAACCCTTTCCATGTTCGTTTATATGCAAACACGCAGCGGGCATGCTCCACTAATGAGTCTCGTGTTACTGCGTCCAATTCATTACCACGGGATAAAAACTGCGAGTTTTCACTTACATAACTTTCATTAGGAGAATAGGCTTTATTCTACTAATATTATAAATAAGCAAGGTTGTATGTGTGATACTCTCACGCAAAAACTCTGTATAGATTCTAATTGCCTACTTTTAATCCCGGAGAAGCCGCGGGATCTGAAGTTACGCAGGTGAAACCGCGGGGCAAGGCAAGTATTATATATATGATTTATTTATTTAGTTTTATTTATTTACAATGCTTTATTGTGTAATAAATAAATAATACATACTAATATTATACACAGTTACTTTATATATTATTACACAATAGGCGGTCTTATTGCTGTAGAGCAATCTCTTCCAGGCAACCTGAAATGATGAAACCTGATTGTTGGTCGAAACATTTCATTTGTCTGTTACCTGATGTCAATAAATAAATAATACTTTCTACTTTCGTTTATTTTCTTTGTCGTCTAGATAAATTAAGAAAGAATCAAACTATACTTTTGATGAATAATCAAATCAAATCAAATCAATACATTTATATGCAAATAAACATGTGTGAATTACAGATGTCATTTATTACATAATGTCGACATGTTTTACTCATACAAAGCGTGCAAATATAATCATTATCATAAAATATATCTATTTGATCTACATTATACAGGGTGTCCCGTAATGAGTGAAGCATCTCTTGAAGGATGATAGCTGAGCTAATAATCTATCAAAAAAACCCAATATAGGTCATACGAAAATATCACTGTTTTTGAGATATTGAGGATTTTGTAGTTTTTTCAAAAATGTTGACCTCGCCCAATATTTTATATTAATGTGGCCGTAATTCTTATTTGTTTTTCATAATTTTTTTACTAAGTTTTCTTTATGAGTTGCTTTCTTGGAGTGAATATATAATATTAAATTAAAGTAAAATTAAATGTCATTAACAACTATTTTATTATATTATATAAAATGTCAAATTAAAATTAGGAAAAATATTCCGTTAAGCTATAAAACATTTGTCAGCTAGAAACATGAAAAGGATTTTTTTAATTTATTAATTTAGCTTTTATGTAGTCTGGAAGTTTGTTATACACCTTTATAGTCATTAAAACACAAATTAGTTACACCCAATGCTTGTTATTTTAGTGAATGACGTCACTGAAGTCCGGTAGCCAAGATTGACCCGTTGACAACCGCCTTGAGGCAGTGGATTAATTAATCCGCCTCGAACTTGCCTGTCAGAGATTGCTTAAAGGCTGACATTTTGACATGTTGCATTGTATCGAATCGAACCTTCCTGTTTTTAACCGACTTTCAAAAAAGGAAGAGGTTCACAATTCCACCGTATTAGAGAAATTTATACATAGAGATTTAGTTCAAGTCTGATTATCCATGTGGAAGATTCCAGGCTGCCCTTAACTATTTTCAATTTAACAAGATTTTGCATCGACTTAGTATAGATTTCAACAAAAATAAAATAAAAGTTATTTTCTTCTTTTTAGTGTAAGGACGTCGGTCTTATTTCTTGGCAAAAAGTTATTATTTTAAAGGTAATATAATAAATAGGGTTACATGAAAAAAGTGTATGTTGTGTTGTATTAGAAAAACAGAAAAATAGAAAATATTTATTCATTATAGTTATATTACATGACTTAATATTACTTATTACAACAAGACCTATAATTTACAAACTTGTTTTTATGAACCCGAGACCCTTCGATCTGCAGTCAAAAGATGCAACCACTAGACTAACGAGGCAGTCAATAAAAACAATCAATGAAATTATTATTTTTTATTTTATAATAATAACAATCTCTCGGTCTAGTTTAAGGCAAGTCACCTAAAATCCGTCAACAAACACTAACTCAGAAATCTTTAGAAAATGAACATTAGTCCATTTCACGTAACACTAAAAATAGTGTGACATGAACTGAAAGACATAACTATTATTTTTTAGAGCTAGCATCAATTTTTATTTGAGCGGATTTATCGAAGATATTCCTAACTTATGAAGGATATTATGTTTTATAATCAGAACTGAGATAATACTTTGGTGATGGTAAAAGTTTCACGTTATAGTTTAGTGGTTGTTTTTTACGGATCATTTTACGGTTTTTATTAGTAAGGAAAGGGACGTCACCTGGTGTAGTGAAAATGTAAAAAAATGCGTGAAAATATATTAAAAGCGAAATAGACAATTGTGTTACGACATACTTTTTGGGTTATTTATACCACATGATTTTACAAATTCATTAAAATAGTATATTTTCACTTTGACTTTGACATACTTCATTCTTCTTTCACCATTATTCACGAGTAACATAGGCTATATTTTATGGGCTCTATAATATATAACACTAGCGACCCGCCCCGGCTTCGCACGAGTGCAATGCTGATACTAAATACACTACAGAAAAACTGTGAACGTTTTGTATAAAAATTGCAATGTAAGCGGAAAAATTGATAATTAAAAACATCACATTCAAAACCTCAAAAATAACAGTATTTCTCCACTATTAAATGGATGTTATCATACATATAAACCTTCCTCTTGAATCACTCTATTTAAAAAAAAACCACATAAAAATCCGTCGTGTAGTTTTAAAGATTTAAGCATACAAAGGGACATAGAGACAGAGAAAGCGACTTGGTTTATACTACGTAGTACGCTACGGGAGCGAAGCCACGCGGATCAGCTAGTCATTAATAAATCAGAAGCATGTAGGAAGTCTACACCTAGGTACCAAGCTATGTCCTAGATTGAATGCGAGAGCACTTGACAACTGTTGCATGTATTATGCCATTATATCATTAAATACTTGGCTACGTTCCTTAATTGCTGACGTGGCGTTAATGAGATTTCATGAAATTTGAGCGGTTTCTAAAGGTCTTTCTTTATCCATTTTTGTAAAGACTGCTTCTTATGCTTTAGCTTCTTCTTGAGACTTTGAATATGAAGAAATGTAGGATATATTTCTTCATATTACGGTTAAATTACACAAAATCACTAAAAAAAATAATCTACGTAATAAACGAATAAGGCATACAGGGTGTAGCGTAAGAGTAGATAATATGGTATCTGCAGATAGGGGAAGTTATAACGGTTCAGAAAAATATATTTTATGTTCAGTAAAAGTAACTCGGTCTTGGGGATATTCATTCTTTGTTACAATTTTTTTGTGGCAAGACTGCAAATGGTGGAATTTTCAATGTGTTTTTGGAATCATATCCATAGATATATGCACTATCGAAATTAATGCTTTGCTTATATTAGTCTTTTAGTCTTTTAGTTGTTTGGGCTGCTTATATTTCCCTAAGCTTAACATAATGTTGTGTAAGAAAATAATAACTTAACAAATGTTGTTTGTGAACTACGACGCCTAGCAACAACACGTATTTCTATGCGTTCTTAGCAATAAAATAGTTTTAAAGTGTAATAACCAATTTTCAAAGTTCAAAGTGCAGTTATTTGTGTAATATACTACCCAACAGTCATTTTAGTATATAGTTTCAGTGAAATTAATAATAACCTTTACAAATAAATCCAAATAATATTTTAAAACCGCGTAAACATCAAGAATTTTTTCAAAAATCCTCGCGTATCTGGATAATACGCGTAAGCGACGCGTATTCCATGGCGCTTACGACCTTATCGTCGAACGTTCGCTCACCGGGTTTGGATACACAACGCTTTAAGGTCAGCAGACATTTAATAAGAATAGACTACTAAAAACGTACAGCGTTCTAGCGCTTTAAGGAGTGATTACTACGTTTTGATTTAACTTTTATTATTATCAACTATTTCGACTATCTGACATCAACATGGATAATTTGAACGCTAGTAGTAATAGAACCCAAAGCAAAAAAACCAATGCTTCCAGCTCATCCATTGACCCCACTATTTTAGACCTAATTAGAGCAGAAATAAAGTCTACCATTGATACCTCCTTGAAAATGATTATTGAAACGACATTGATGAGCGAATTTAAAGCAATAAAAGAGGAATTATCAGCCTTGCATGATTTAAAAACTAGTATGGAATTCTTGAGTTCTGAATATGACCGAATGAAGACGGAATTTAAAGTATCAGAAGAGAAAATTAAAGCACTTGTGACAGATAACACTACATTGAATTCTAAAGTGGACGAGTTGGTCAATAGAATAAATCTCATCGAACAACATGCCCGTGAATCCAATATAGAAATTAATGGTTTGCCAGAGAATAAATCTGAAAACTTAGGATCTGTTGTTAACCAACTTCTAAATACCATTTCTGTACCTCTACAAAATAATAATATTGTCTCCTGTACAAGAGTACGCAAAATGGATGACTCAAATAATAGACCTCGAGCCGTTATAGTCAAATTCTCCTCTGTAAGAAATAGAGATGAAGTATTATCAGCTGTTACCACCTTTAACAAAAGCAAGTCTACTGAGAAGCTCCACACTGGCCATCTCGGTTATGGAGGACCAAAAATTCCTATTTTTATTTCTGAACATCTAGCACCATTTTTCAAAACTCTTCATGCTCGCACAAGAATTATAGCTCGTGAAAAAGAATATAAGTTTACCTGGATACGAAATGGTCGCATTTTTGTTCGGAAGAATGAGCAATCCCCGGCAAAACAAATTAAATGTTACGATTCCCTTAAAAATCTCTAACTATTTTTTTTTTATTTTATATAAGACCGTGTGGTGTTTTGATTAAAATTCAAGATATACTATCAGAACTTTAGAGGACTGAAAACGAAAACCAAACAACTTAAACTAGCGTCTCTAACATGTGATTATGATGTTATTGTTGGAACTGAATCATGGCTTAATGATAACATTTACGATAGTGAGTTTATTTCCAATAATTTTAATGTATACAGAAGAGATCGTTGCTCTAGTTTATTTAGTTCGAAAATGGGCGGAGGCGTATTTATTGCAGTAAGTAAAAAAATACTCTCCAAAAGAATGAACCACCTAGAAAGCGCCTTTGAAGATATATGGATCAAAATAAAGATAAATTCCAATGATGAAAAAGACTTAATGTTATGTGCCATCTATTTACCTCCACCTGTCTCTTATAACACATTAGATCTTTTCTTAGATAACTGTAATAGTGTACTTCAATCATATTTTAATGATGTTATAATTTTGGGCGATTTTAACCTGCCATTTTTTGACTGGAAAGTAAATGCTAGCAATGCTTCTTCTGTAACACCTGAAAATTATAATTGTAACTTAGGTTATCTTTTTGTTGATTTTTTGTCGCTTAATAATTTGTCACAGTATAATAATGTAAAAAATGTCAACAATCGAGTACTAGATCTTATCCTTTCAAATAATGAAAATGTATCAGTTGAACAATGTGTTAACCCACTTAGTAAACTAGATATTCATCATCCCGCTCTAGATATCGTTGTTAAATCTCACAGTCACAGTTTTTCTGCTGCTACCAAGAAAACCTTTGCTACTCATAACTTTAAAAAAGCAGATTATTCAATCGTAAATGACAACTTAAGGCAAATTGACTGGTTACAAGAATTATCTTGTTTAAATGATATTGATAGTGCTGTTGCAAGATTTTATGAGCTATTGAAGTGTTGTATTGATCTCACTATCCCTAAAACTACCCCCCGTGACTATAAATATCCTATATGGTTCACACGTAACTTAATAAGCCTTATTAAAGAAAAAAAGAAAATTTATAGAAGATACAAAATATACAAAAATCCAAGAGACCTTATAGAATTAAAATTAGCTAATAAACGTGTCAAATCTTTAACTGAATCTTGTTATATCGACTATATAAAAAGTGTGGAATTATCTCTCAAAAAATCCCCTAAGACTTTTTGGTCATTTGTTAAACAGCAACGGGGTCATTCTATGGACATTCCCAATGAAATGTATCTCGATGACAAAATTGCTCATCAAGGTGATGATATTTGTAATCTATTCGCGTCACATTTTTCGACAGTTTATTCACCCCACGATGACTCCATACCGATCTTCTCAGCAACTAATTTTCCACAACTACTTCTTAACTCTATCAACATTAGTGAACGCGATATTATCAATGTATTAAAATCAATTGACATAAGCAAAGGCGCGGGTCCTGATGGGATACCACCAATTTTTATCAAAAAAACTTATAAAAATCTATCTTTACCTTTAAAATTGTTGTTTGATATGTCACTGAAGTATGCGCAATTTCCTATGGTATGGAAAACAGCAAATATAGTACCTATTCATAAAAAAGGAGATAAAGGAAACGTCAAAAACTATCGACCCATTTCAATATTAAGTCACTTTTCCAAAACTTTTGAAAAGCTAATATATCCCGTCCTAAACAATCATCTTCAAACAATCATTTCAGATAATCAACACGGTTTTAGTTTAAAGAAATCAACTACTAGTAATCTTTTAAAATATCTCACTGACCTCATTGAAGGTGTTGATAATAAAATACAAATCGACTCAATTTATACCGATTTCAGTAGCGCCTTTGATAAAGTATGTCATAAATTACTTATAAAAAAACTTGAGCATTACGGAATCACCGATAATCTGCTTAGATGGTTTGCTTCATACTTACAAGAACGTCCACAAAGAGTAACAACTTTAGGTTACAATTCTATAACTTTTATTCCCACCTCTGGCGTACCTCAAGGCTCACACCTTGGGCCTACTTTATTTCTACTATTTATAAACGACATCTCTGACCATATAAAAAATAGTAATTTTTTAATTTTTGCGGACGACCTAAAAATATATCACCCTATAAAATCTCCAAACGATGTATCGCTTCTTCAATCGGATTTAAACTCGATTAATTATTGGTGCTCTTTGAACAATATGCATCTTAATGTAAATAAATGTTCCCAAATTCGCTTTACTAGAAACAAAAAAATTATTTCCTCAAACTACACTATCTCAAATATACCTCTTGAAAACTGTTCATTAGTCCGTGATCTGGGAGTACTAGTAGATACAAGCCTAAACTTTGTAGATCATATCAATAAAGTTGTTAATGATTCTTGGAAACTTCTTGGTTTCTTAAAACGAACTTGCAAAGATTTTGTTAACCCCCAGTCAATGATTGTTATTTTTAATGCTTTTATTCGCAGTAAATTAGAATATGCTTCTGTAATTTGGAATCCACATTACAAGATACACGTTGTAAGATTAGAACGAGTTCAACGCAATTTCACTCGCTTTCTTGCTTTCAAAGATCCTACATGTTCATATCGCGCAGATTACAATACTAGACTAAAACATTTTAAATTACTTTCTCTCGAAAATCGCCGCTACATTTTTGATATCTTAACCTTACATAAAATTATTCATGGTAAAATAAAATGTGACGAAGTCCTATCCAACATTAATCTCTCAGTTCCCCGTGTTCTCCCTAGATTTCCTGTTTGCAATTCGTTTTCCACAACCTTTAATAGAACCAACCTTGGTCTTAACTCTCCCTTAAACAGAATGAAAAGATCGTACAACACTTTAGTAGAATCTCATAATACCATTGACATCTTCCGATATAATAAAAGATTGCCGTTTATAAGGGATATAAAGAAATTGATCTCATAATTTATAAGTATTAATAAGTAAAGATTTATAAAACTAAGTTAGTTATTATTAAGTTTTCGATGTTATATTTTTATTTTTATTTTGTTTATGTTAATTTCAGAATGTTCCTTTTTTTCATATTTTGTTGCTTCTTCATGAGTGCTGTGCACACTTTAAACGGTTTTATTATCCAGATATTGTTCTCCTTATAATGTTTAATATGTACATATTGATGATAAGATAATAGTGTGTCAATTTAATAAATAAAAATAAATAAATATGGTCACCCGAATGCCAAATTAAGAAAACACTTGCCTATTTCATTGAGATTCCGAAGAGAATATCTCGAAAACCAAGGGACTTTTACGTAATATATTTTTCTAAACCTTCATAACGTCCTCTATCTACAGGTGCCATATTACCCACTCTTTACGCTACATCCTGTATATGTTATTCTGATTAATAAGGTTTATAAAGGCATATTTTCCTGATGTATATACATTCACGGAGAGATGGTGCACTATCCTTTTTCCAGTATAGTCTTGGTGGTCGCTTAAGATCAGGTGACTCTTTACCAAAGTTTCACCTCGTATGGTTGAATAAATTATATTATACATTTTCTATTTACTAAAACGTTCTCACATAAAATTTGAGGGTGAAACTTTCAAACTACATGTACTATCCCTACATACATAAAATTTTACGGTAAAAAGTTTAAATAAACTCCAGGCGAACCCAAATACGAATGATTTTTTATCGTGAATTTTTTTATGTAAATAGAGTTTTCTAAACAGTAGGAAAGTTGGTAAATAACACTGTTTTGGAACCTTGGGAGCAATTTTTGTAAAATGGCCCAGAGAGGAACTGATTTTTAAACTTTTTTCATTTTGTGATTCGGGTAAAAGTATGCGGGGTTATTTGTTAATGAAGTTTTATGGCTTCAATATAAAATCTATATCTGTATACTCAAAGGTACACTGACTGACATGACTGATAGTGTTTTATCATCGCACAGCCCAAACCGCTGGATGGATCGGGGTGAAATTTCTGATAATGTTATGACGTAGGCATTCGCTAAGAAAGATAAGAAAGGAGAAACCACGGGGCACAGCTAGTAATAAATAACTTAAATTTCTATTGTATTTTTATTAAATCTAATATTGTTGCAAGTGCGGGAGATATTATATATCAACAGTTTAAATCTATTGTTTAAATATGGCCGCAGCTTTGCCCTCGTTAATTTCGGACAGATAAAAAGTATGCTATCACTTAATCCACCTAATAGCCTATCTATATTCGAAATTTCACCAAAATCTGTTTAATAGTTGTGGCTTTATTGACACACAAACATCCCAACCTAATTAAGTAGGATTATTGGTAATGTTCATATATTTATTCAATTTGTACGCAATCTCGTTGATGGATGATCAAATAGTTAAATAGCTTTTAAAATTTAAAGTAGATTCCCTGTTGAAGACCCCCATATAACTGGATGCATGCACCAGTGCGTCCCAGGGGACGGAAGTAGAGTGAAAGCGTGTCTAATGATAACATGAAATGTATGAGTGGTTTCAAGATACATTTGTATTGAACTTATATACTTTATACTAACTTAACTTCATTATTATAACTTAAAAAAATATATGTATAACTTTGTTAATGGTTTTATTTAGGAGTTTTTTTTGTTTGTATAAATTATATGATAATATACTATAATTATATAAATACTTATTAACATTGTACAACGCATGTTTCCATGCCCCTATGGGGCACATGTATCCTTAGATTATAAGTTAATGTAAGGTATATGTTGTAACAATATTAATAAATAAATAAACAAATGAATAGCAAGAAATCATGCTAATACTTTATATTGATACTTCTTGATGGAATTGCATATTACTTT
>LQNK01001930.1:0-27384 GCA_001586405.1 Phoebis sennae | reverse complement strand
CGGCACCAGGTGGTGGGCCTACTCATAACTACTTGAGGAAAAATAAAATAAAAATTCAATCTAACTTATTTTTTAAATTATAAAAAAAAATTGATTTGCTTCAAAAAAATTCACCTACTATGACATTTTTTGTTACCATGTCCACAATTTTACTAATATTTCTAACTTTGCTTTTGTATTGGAAACTTAAGTTTAACTTATTTAAAAAATAAGTTAGATTGAATTTTTATTTTATTTTTCCTCAAGAGGAGTAGGCCCATCACCTGGTGCCGTATTATCGTTGAATTTTGGGACACCCTGTATAAAACCTGTCTTAGGTTTGTTACAACACTTATAATTCGAGATCTGCTGGACCAAATCGGAAAATTAGTAGGAAGATAGTATAGAAAAAAAAACAAAGAGTGTAATTTTTACCCGACTGTCATGGAAGAAGCATAATGTTTTTTGAGTGTATGTATGTATGAGTGTTGATGAGTTAACATGTCCATTTCATAGGCACAGAAGTCAAGTCACTCCGCGTATTTACTTTTTAATATTAAAGAGCTGTACCATTATACACCAACCCTAACCTGCGACCCTATTCGCCCGCAGCAATCTAGACCTAGGGTTAATTAGGCCCAAGCTTTGATACATTTATTTGCTTTAAAAACGGGTTAAGTACGAGCTGGTATTGTTGCTACATGCACATTTTATGTGAGCTTTGACAAGTACACGTTTAAATTTTTACAGAGCTTTTAACGTAGCTTTCAAAATATTTTCGCTGTAAAAATGTTGATTCATTTAAACCTTTTGAAATATCCTACTTTCTACTAATATTATACGTGCAGAAGTTGTATATATCGCAATTACTGAACGAATTTCAAATGTCTGCCTATTCTACCTAAAAAAAAATTAAATTGCGTAGGAACGCTGTTAGATAGGTCAGATAGAGAGTTTTTTTCAATTTCCCATCATTAGTTCTCTCCTTATCTCCTCCCCTTTCTTCAATCCGGCAAGGCATCTGCGATAATTTGATGTTGTAGATCATGGGTTGCGGTCAATCACTTAACATTAGGTGAACCGCATGCACTAACATAAAAAAATACTTCACAATTTGCCGTATCCATAAAACTCACTCGTGGAGGAATTTAGTCAGTTTTATAAAACCAGAGCGAAAGGGGCTTAGCGGTCGCTGCCTGAGTGCTGCTTAGCGGACCTCAGTGTACACACGACCTTACAACACGACACTGTACATACACCTTTATGTTGTCAGACATACTGTGTCACAGCTGATGTTTGGTGCAAAGCTTACTGTAATGATTATCCTTTTTTTAAAGGGGTTTTATCCTCTTGGATATATCAACCCCATCGTATCTTATGAAGTAATATAACCTTATTCTAATAATGTTATGTTGCACATAACTAAACATAAATAAATTTGTAACAAAATAGAGGACTATTTTGATATGCCATTATCGCCATCATTGCGGTATATCACTTCATCATTTTTGTGATAAGGCCGCCTTCTGTGGTGAGGAGATTAGTTTTAAGATGTCTTATATGTGTCATTTTATTATTTGTAACGTTCACAATTTTACAATATTAAATTAAAAAAAAATATAAGACGTTTCATATTTTTACAGGACATTCAGAACACGTAAAAAATAATGAAAGGGGTCAGCGAGGCTTTATATAAGATGAATAAATTTAATTATATTCCGGAAAAACATTTTTTGTCTACCTTAATTATTATTTCATTGTGTTTTTCCTACTCTAAACACCTCAATATTATATCATTATAGTATAATCATAACTCAGAACATCTCAATACAAAAGACGTGCGCCACTGCGTTTGACAGTTCACGAGAAACTTTTATTTAGAACAAGTTATCCCAAGTTGGCTTGTTACTAACTTGATAAGTTAGACTAAGTTCCCCTTTTTGTGAGCTCTCAATAGCTTAGCCTGGTATTAATTAGTGGTTGATGCTCTTTGAGGATAATTGTTTTGTGCTTTTGTTTGGGTCTTCATTACAGCTATAGTTTCTTATATTAAAATATTTATTTATTTTTCATTTCTTACAGCTTAAACAATATCCATCAAATATTTACTAATTACGCCAATGACAAGAACCATTAATAATTAATAAATGACAAGTGTCACATTTTTTTTACATTTTAGAAAAAAATGACGAATCAATTTAACTGTTATATTAACTACATTACAAAAATCTTCATTTTCATTTTTTTACCCTTCAAAAAATGTAAATGAAGATTTTTTAAATACTTACATACTTTAGACAAATTAACACCAAGACAATAAAAATTACAATGTTCATCACATAATCAATTTCTATTCGTGGGGATCAAAACCACACCCTGCGCAAAAGACCATTGCCATAACCAATGCGCCAATCAGGTCCCAATTATCATAGAAATACTAGAAAATGTTTTCCCTGTACATCAAGATTCATTATTTCATATAAAAAGTCACTTAACTCAATAGCAAAGCAAACATTGCAAAGCTATAACCATAAATCTGCCTGCAGTTGCATCGTTACCGTAGCACGTGCTCACAGTGCATGGAGACAGTTATAACTATTAGACAATTTGAATTTTAGCTATACGTTCGAATAAATAAATAATATACTTGTACATTTAACACTATGCCATCTAGTCCCAAACTAAGCAAAGCTTGAAACTAGATGACGGATATTTTAACATACTTTTTTTTAATACATACATATTATAGGTAAATAAACACAGACAGTAGAAAATTTCAATTGAATACCATAATTTTCTACTCGTAGTAATCGAACACACGCCCTCCGGTAGAATAGACCATTTCCATATCCACTGCGCCAATCGGGTCGGCAATGATTTTTTAAACAAGATACCCTTCTCGAGATTGCTATTAAAGAATTTGTGATAATAAGTGGTTAGTACTGTCTTTGCATTTTAGGATTACGCTCCTTTCTTAAATGCACACACAGCATAAATATTTTTAGTTATAAATTAACATTCAAGTTTTAACAATATTTCAGGCTACTAAAAACTATCATGCAACTGGATTTTTGGATACTATAAGTGTTTATATATTTCACCTTATAACAGAACGAATATTACAAAGCTATAACCATAAATCTAACTGCAGTTGCATCGTTACCGTAGCACGTGATCCCAGCTCGTGGAAACTCACAATAGCTATTATACAACTTGACTTTTGGTTATACGTTTGAAATATGTTATTTAAAAGGTTATTATAATAGTTATATAGCAAAAATACAACTTAAAGTTTAAAAGTATTTCCACGTTGCAATACCACTGAACATGCATGTCATTTTAACAAAGTATGTCCAAGAAGAGTACCGTATCCTATGTACATCTATAACATCAAAATGTCGCAGATGTTTGTCGGCTTGAAGAGTGCGGAGAAATGGCATGGGAATACAAGCCTCGGCTCACCGTACGAAATACAATGCAATACTACTTCACGCCTAACTTTTGCTTTACCTAATCGTGCAATGCTTGGCTCCTACTCTTTTATTGCTGAAGATGGTATGCAGTAGAATAAGCTCTGTCACCTCTTACGACACCCACGGGTTGGAAAGGAGTAGCGACACACGCACATATTCTAACACGGCCACACGGGAAAAATGGGTCAAATTTTGATACTACGATGCTACTTTCTATACTAATATTATAAAGAGGAAAGACTTGTTTATTTGTATTGAAAAGGCTCCGAAACAACAAGACCGATTTGGATGAAATTTTGTACATAGATGCTTTGAAACCCCAGGAATGACGTAGGATATTTTTTATCCCGAAAATGCTACGGGAACAGGATATAAACGCGGCTAGTATACCATATTTTAATTTTATATAATTACCAGTAAATATAAAAATTCTCGGAAATGTCGGTCAACGCAAATATGATTTTAAAGTCCATTTCACGTGTTCAATAATAATTAAAAAGTCAGTTAATGAAATTACTCCGTCAGCGAGTTTTATCAAGGTATTCCTATAATTTAACCAATGTTGGATTTATTTGCCGGGGGCTGTTGTCGATGCTGAATATTTGTTTCGTTCTGTAAATATTACTGACGTGGAAATTTCTTTTGAATATAGTTTTTGCTGAAAATTTTATTGCGTTGGCAATATGTTATGACGAGGTTTTTTATGATGTTCCGTCAAATATGTGAAAAATTAAATATTTAAAACTAGTTGCCTCTCCCGGCTTTGTTTAATTTCGAGGTCTATACATTGATAAAAAGTAGCCTATCAGTTGATGCATTAAATTTTTGCCTTTTTATGTCAAAAAATTTCATCAAAATTCGTGTTACGTGACCGGTAAACAAACATCTAAACATCCATATAATATGAGTAGAATATATTTTTTTTAATGAAAGCCTTGCTTGCTTTTAACGATAGTTGCAATAAAATTGAATTTAATTGCTCAATTATAATATTTATCTATTATACTGTTTCCAAATTCTCACAATAAATGTTCTTTGAATCTTTTTTGGAAGATTTTAATAATATACAAAAATTATATCTTTTGAAGTATTTTTTCAGTCATTTTATTTTAAACATCGTTAGGGTCAAATGAGGATCACAGGGTCATTAGGTCACGTAACCATGCATCCAAAATTATAACATTACCATAACAATATTACAGATTATATTCAAGTGAAATGAGATGCCAATTACGTAGGGTCTCGAAAATTATGGACAATTTGCTTTAATTGGGGTCCACCGCGCCCCGCTAACGTTATCCAAACGTTATGATAAGTCGCTTATCGTTTCAAACCCTTGCGAATTGGACTAGAAACAACCCCGACTTTATCCGTAAATAAATGTCTAAAAAATAATTGAGAAACAGTCAGAGAGAAAAAAGAGTCAGAGCACAATATAATGACAGAATAAGAAAATATTGACTGAGTCAGTTTTGTCAAATTCGATTTGTAACGTTACTAATTTCTACCTATGACCCTGTCTGTTTTTACCAAGAAAGTATCTTTTTGGAACAATTTTCCTGTTAAATTTCTTCGAAATTTGTTCAGCATTTCTGTTGCTATTTTCCACTAATTGTTCAACCGAGCCCCGCTAATGTTATCCACATTAAATAGATAAATAAATATAAATATTTCTGGACATTTAACACAACGCCTTCTAGTCTTAGTTTACTTTTTGCATCATTCCTTAATAATAATTATAATAATTCAAACTGCTATTATTTTCTGTCTTTGGGGTTGCCTGGAAGAAATCGCTTAATAGTGCCAGCCCGCCTATTGTTTTTATTTTATTTCTGTGTATTTATTTCTATTCATTATGTGCAATTAACTTATTTTTATTTAATTTCATTCCTTTAAGAACTATTATAACAAATTCAAAACTCATGTTCAAGTGGTAAGTATAATGTAATTGAAATCATCCTTCAAACCATGTAACGTATAATATAATGTAAATCCTAATGGTACTTATTTATTCAAGCGGGTATATGGATCGGGGATTACTGCCTCCTGAGGTTACTAATTGAATCGTTAATTATCATAGTTTATTAGGCATTTGAATTGACAGGGGCGGTGTGGGGCAAGATTTTAGACAAGTGAAGGGTGTATGGGTTTGAGAAATCATAACGTCTTTGAATGTTCGTATATTTGTTGTTATGTAATGTTGTCGAGAATTTATGATATGATATCGTACGGCCGTTTTCAATAATGTATCAAAGATTATAGATAGATTGTTATCTCAGATTATATGACATAAGATTCACAAAAGTCATAGCAAAGGCTATCCGTCGACAGCATATTGAAATTAAAGTTAGTGCAAATGGATAGATTTGTCTAACTTTAGTAAGCAAAACAAGGGAAAGTTAGAATATTGAAAACGGCCGTTAGTGTATAAATAAGACTTGTATATAAACTACGTGGCAACTTTTCTTTTTATATAGGTATATTACGTCATAGATATATTAACACTAGAACATATTACCATACTCATTCTCATTTTTGACCGTGTGGCGACGGGTTGAAAGTGGGTCGCCACCTTATTTCTACCCGTATGAAACGGTATCGTAAGACGTGACACAGAGTTCACGGATCTGCTGAAGATATTCAGCAATAAAAGAGTGGGAGCCGAGCATCGCACGATTCGGCCAAGCACCGGTGAAATTTCCACCGCCAGCAGAAGAAGCATTGCACTGTGTTTTGTATGGTGAGCGGGAGCCCGGAGGCCCATCCCTTTCTCTTCAATCCTGTTCTATTCCTCTCCGAATTTCAGAAAAAGAAAATCTGGCATCCATATGGATCTCAATCATTTTGTTAGTGAAATCGAGAACTTGGCTATCAATTCACATTTATGTTTTTGATGAGATTTTAATGTACAGAAATAAAATCTTACTAGCTGAGCTGCGCGGCTTCACCCGCGTATATATCCTGTTCCCGTATCATCCGGATTTTCGGGATAACAACTATCCTATATCTTTTCTGGGTTTTCAAAGAATTTTGTCACAAAATTTCATCTAAATCGGTCCTATACTTTCGGAGCCTATTCAAAACATTTGTATTGCTGAATAAATTTTTCTTCCTATTACAAACAAACATTCTTCTTTATAATATTAGTATAGAAAAAATGCGTTCATAACTAACTCCTTTGAGTAAAATGTAAGTAAGGTATCCAAAATGAATTCTCCGTTCCTCAAAGGCGGCGGAAGGCTCTCGTGATCGAGTGAGATCCAATTTCCTGCACCGTTTTATTTATTTAAAAGATCTTTTTCAAGATTTCATGACGTTCTAACTTATGTTCTATGTTCGTTTTGTATGTTTGATGTGGTTTGGTTTATTTGTCTACTTGAAAGTTATTTTTATATATGACTGCATTTTGTAGCGACAAAGTGAGATTTTGGACAACAGAAATAATAAAAACCTTTAGAAATCAAATATCCCAGTCGTCCTGCGTTTGCATAGCAAATACTGTTTTTAAAAATATTCTGTTTTATTATATGTTTCGATATTTCGCTTGATTATAAACCATTTTTTCCGCCAATAAAAAAGCAAATATTGGTGGTTTCATTTATTTTATCAATGATAACACTACAATCGATTCTGTAGTCATTTAATACAATGAATTAGAATATGGATCGAAGTAAACATATATCTAATTAGACGATATTATTTTAACAAATTATATAGAAACATTTGAAAATATATCCTAATTCATTTTAATTCTTATCTTAGATAAACAATTTCTTAAACTAATTTAATATTAGAAAAGGTACACACAAGAGCTTAAAAACCAATAAGATTTTCGCCAAAACAATTTCGATAGCAACTTTGATAAATGACCGAAATATTCAGATCGGCTCAGATTATGTTCCGCTGTTAGTTATCGTCGAATTATACGCGTAGTGTGTGGCCGAGAGAAATATGGGAAATGTATGCAGATGGACTGGGGAACGAAATGTTGCTTCTTTGAGGTAAATAAGAGAGGAAATTTTTGGGCACGGATTGTTCGTATTGGACACCAGAATCCAAGAAAATTTGAGTTTAAAAATTGACAAGTCTCCAAAAAAAGTCCAGAATTTTTTTCTATAAAAACATTAAGAAATCGCGGGTTAACATCTTCATATTTTACTTTAGACTTTATGCAAAATTTAACGTGAATTATTGTTAAATGTTTTATAAACTAAAGTCAGTTCTAATACTAACGAAAACACGTGTTGCTAGTAAGTGTTAGTAAAATGGTAACATATCTCTTACTAGTGGTTCGCCCCGAGCTAGACCTTTCTAATGTATAATCAAGCATAATAAATTCATTGTAATCTATAATCAAGACCTTTCATTAGATACAACATTGAGCTATATTCATATGAAAATCGTCTATTTCACCCCGGCTATCTTTGTTACCCCAACCAATTTTACTCATCTTTGTACTTTAGATTTTTTACCTACTATTAACCTACGTAATTTTATCTAGGTCGGATAAACCTTACTTCAGATATTCACGAACAAATATTCACCTATTTGACCCCCCCTACCGATTTTGCTCATCTACGAACTCAAAATTTTCTTTTGTCTATACCAAATATTTTCCTATGAAATTAACTCAAGATCGGAAAAACAATACTCAAGTTATCGTCAGATAAAGTTTTTCATACTTACATGTAAACATACAACCGCCCGTTCATCTATTAACTAATAGGATATAATACCTTGTTCTCATGAATAACGGAACGTCATAGATACGAATCGTTTTATTAACGAGTAGTTATAAACATTAAACAACCAAGTTTTGGTAGTTATGTTAACGCAATGTTTATTGTTTAGTATAAATACACTTTACATACGCCTAGTAGGACAGTCTACGGTCGGTGAGTAAAACGACTCGTTTTAATCTGGCTGTATTCTTGAGGTATATTGTTTAAAACAAGCTCAACAAATGTTGAGCATCAAAAATTGAGTTAGACTCATTTGAGTGTTCCCCTCCACGGAAATCTTTAGTAAAAGGCGAAAGATTTATACGTTTTGAAGGGAAACCAGAGTAATGTGAAATTATTTAGCTAAATGACTTATACTATTCGCATGATAATTTTGATAGCGCGATTATATCGACATGTAGTGCCATCTAGCGGTGGTAGTGGAAACTAATTTTTCCCGTGAATATTTGTATAATAGGGATATGTGTGTGCAGCAGCAAAAAAGTCTCTTTAGGATTTTATACCTAAAAGGTATAATGTACAAAAAATAAATAGTTAAAAGTATAAAAGGGGTCCCTGTATACGGATCCCTATGTACGCGAGTCCGATTCGCATTTGGCCGGTTTTTTTTATATAATTTCCCGTAAATAATATTTCTTTATTAATACGTAAACAATTGCTACGCCATTTATGATTTTAAGACCCCAAAACATTTTTTTGTTTGTCTGTATTTCAACGAAATTTAATAAGGTGTATAATAAATAGTCTTGAACCGATTTTAAAAAAAACTGCACACATAGTAGTTTCACAAAATTACCACATAATATATTTACATTATGCCATCAAAATAAAAATAAAAAATTTCTGCTTCACTTTCTTGTTCAAATTCAAATCGTTTATTTTTCCAAATTACCTTTTTTGAAAGCTCTTTTGAAACGTCACATACATATTTTATTTTTATTTACCACCGATTAGGAAGACAGTCTACTAAGAACCGGCAAGAAGTTTGTTCTAACAAAACAAAAGCAAGTACCGTCACGGGCTACAGCTAGTCACTAAAAAATCTTACTCCATAGATATATAGAGTATCCCATAATACGGAAATTATCTTTTCCAGGATGATAGATTATAAAAACCTAAAAAAAATATATGTAACATTTTTTTTATTTAGAATTTTGTCTTTTCTTTCTAAAATATTGACCTCTTGTAATGTTCTTTGTTCTTTGACATATTCTATGAGCTATTTATTTTAAATTGTAAGGCAAACGCAAGTACCGTCAGGGGCTACAGCTAGTCACTATAAGTGGGCTTAATATTCCCTAGCGAGGGTATTAACCGCACCAACTTTATAGCCTCCGGTTCGATTGAATGATATTACATACAGGTAAATTTAAATTCAAATTTTCAAAAATCAATATTTGCGATTATATTTTGTGATACGAGAAATTAAAAGATATACAGAGTGTCCCATAACTTTTTGCCAAAAAATAGAACCAACTTCCTCACACACAAATAAAATAAAAGTTATTTTCTACCTTTTAGAGTTAAAAGTTATTATTTTTACCTTTCTACTGTCCTGTGAAGGGCAATCACATAATCTGGTCACAATTCAGTTGGTATATACATGATTTAATCTTAACCGCAGAGCTTATTCTGGTCAAATACGGTCGAATTGATAACCTCCTCCTTTTCTGAAAGTCGGTTAAAATACGCGAAGTATCTTTTGAAGGAAGCTAGATTTTCAAAGATTTTTATAAGCTATTAGTTTATATAGCAACGTTTAAGTATAGATTTGTGAAATAATAACGATGTTTATTTTTTTGTAAAATCAAATGATTCAGATTCTATTAGTTCACTTGGAATTACTAATTAGCAAAGCCGCTTTTTGTGCTGTCTATTTAATTTTGAATTTGTTTATGTACACAATAAAAAATATTAATTTCTGATTTAATTTTCTCCAAAATAAACCTCAAGATTCCTTTCAGCATTTTTTGATATTTCTCATAATTTAGGATTCGTTCCTGAAATCCCATTTCATAAATTTTTAAATAAATAAATAAAAATCTTTATTTTCACAAAATTTCTGTACATTATAATCACTAAATTCACTAAAGCCAGGCAACGCGTAGAGAATGAGCTATAAGATATACAGGATATCGTATAGCTCATTCTCTACGCGTTGCCTGGCTGCAACCACTACATAGAGTTAAGCGGATTATGCATTGAACTCGCAAAATGAGCAATGTAAACTCTGTTATACACAGTTTGTTTGTCCGTCTAATGCTGAAGGGAAGATTATTAAAATTATTTTTGTCGCCTCGATCGATGTATAGAAAACTAGCTGCGCCCTACCGTTTTACCTATGTTCTTTCTCGTGTTCAAACAATAGTTCTATAAAATTTCATCCCAATCGGTTCAGTAGTTTAGGTGAAAAGAAGTGATAGTACAGACAGAGAGACAAAGTTACTTTCGCGTTTATAATATTTTAGTAACGAAGTAACAATTGCACAACTCGAATGCGCTCTTTTGCTCAAGATAAGATCTTTCAAAATTATTTCTTATAATTAAAGAGTTTTCTTTAAATTTAAAGATAAGAAATCCCATTTGATAGAACCTATAGTACACAGCACATACATTAAACAAGTTTTTAATTGAATTTATTACAAATACCTTATATAATTTTGAAAGTGAAAATGAAAATTGTGAAATTTTTCAAAAATCAATGATTCTTTTTTATTTCCATCACAATCAGCCTCGAGACTCCTTTCAGAATTCTGTATATTTTAGTAGTAGTTTAAGAGAGCCTTTAAAAAAACATCCTGTAGGTATGCGAAAAAAAAAGATTTTCAAACATTTTGCTGCAATAATTTAGTAAACAGATGACCACAATTACGACCCTTAATTAAAAAGGGTATTCCGATAAAAAGCTGATAAAGTATGTTTGCAGACCTGTAGTTACCCGCGTTCGTGCATTCTACCGATATAAGAGTGGGACGTTTATACTATACGATATTTGTGCAATAAGTTTTTTTAAATATATATAATAGCTCCCCTGACCGATTTCGGCCATGGTGGCCAATCTCAACAGAGACTAGCCAGCTGCGCAGGAGATATTATAGTGCACAAGTGTACGCGCGAACCCAGGTGCACTCTCTTTTCCTTTAACTCTCATAACCCGATGGGACGGCAGAGCGGCACGACCGGAGAGAGATCAGGCGCAGGACCGACAAGACACGTGCTCTCCGGGGCACGGGGCTGTTCCAACACCGCCAACTTCCAGACTCAGGGCTGTTACTATGATTTCTTTGTCAGAAAAATCCTAATAACATTTTTTTTGGCTCCACCCGGGACCCCTTCAATCTGTAGTCAAAGATGCAACCACTAGACCAACGAGGCAGTCAAATTTTAAATATATACTTGATAGAATACTATGATCTTGTGTTTGTTTTAACGCGAGTAATAATCTAAAATAATGTATAATAAACCACGTTTTATCCTTTAAAAAGTATTCTACTTAAAATACTTGATAGAATGTATTGTCTTCTTGTTGGAAATGCATATTCTAAATACTATTCGAACATTTTATTTCGTACTTAGATGATGCTTTTGATTCGAATCGGAAGATGCTCGCCAAGAAGAGATCCGAATGGAGGAGAAAAAGAGAGTCCTTTGTCCAGCAGTGGGACACAAATGGCTTAAAATAAAATAATATTTAGTACTAACTGTTCCGCGCGGCTTCGCTCCCGAAGCATAATGTAATGTATAAAATGTAGCCTATGTTACTCGTGGATAATGTAGCTTTCGAATGGTTCGAATGGTGAAAGAATTCTTAAAATCGGTCGAGTAGTTATTGAGGCTCCGTTTTGCTCTTCTTTATCATATTAATTTAGATACAATTATTTTTATTAATTTAAAAATTTATACTCCCTTGAACCGAGCTATCGCGTTGTAATGTATAAGTAAAGACCTTTCATTTGATACCACACTATTTCACCCTTCCCCATCTTTGTTACTCCTCGCCGATTTCGCTCATTTTTGTATTAAAGATTTTTATCTATTTGCGTACAAAATTGTATCAAGATCGGTTTAACTATACTCCAAATATCCTAAGCCAAACATTAGACAAGACAACTGTCATCTCAGCCACCCGGGACCACGCTCGCTGTAAAGTGTTCTAAACGTCGGGTTAATAATGTGTAAGAAACGTTTACAATTCTTTAAAAAACATTTTTATTCTCTATTTTTAAAGATTTAAAAACACTACCATGTACTAGCTTTCCGCCCGCGGCTTCGCTCGCGTGGACCCGGTAATTATTCAAATTTTTCTCGCCGTAAAAACCACGTTTGAACTTCAACGAACATTTAAAAAAAAGAATTGTCCAAATTGGTCCAGTCATTGTTGAGTTATGCGCTTACCAACACACTTTGCGATTCATTTTCATATATAAGAATAAAGGAAAATCGTCACCTCTAAAAGTGTTTCTAGTCGGTTGGTGACCGTATGAATTTATTATTTATATGTCGTGGTGGTCACGCTAAGGTTTTTACTAAAAATACGTGTAGCTTGGAATCCTATAGGGAAAGCTTTATCTGAAGGGAATTATTTATTTTCCAGGGGATTTATTGCGTATTTTCACACTTTGAGTAATTGACAAAATAGTGCTTTAATGTCACTTAATATTTTGATATAATTTGTGGATTATAGTTAATTGGAAGTTATAATTTGCATTTTAAATTGTTATTTACATTTTTTATGTTACAGCAGGAAAGTGGAGCATGCGGTTTACCTGATTTTCAGTGACTGACCGCAGCCCATGAACATCTACAACATTAAAGTTTCGCAGATGCCTTGCCTTTATGAAAGGGGAGGGGATCAATGATGGGATTTTAAAGTTAGCTAAATATTACCTTTTAGTGAAGTCCAAGTCTGATTTAAGGCCCAGGACTAAATATTGAGAGAAAATCTGAGAACTAGGGGCAAGAGAAAAAAATAAAATAAAATTACAGTAAAAAATTTACATTAAATTAACAAGCTCATATGAATTGAAAAGTCTTAAAGCTTTATAACGCAAACAAAATGTAAAAAAGTCTTTTGTGACTTTCTTTTTTTATGGCAGAGCAAGCAAAGGAGCAAGTGACCTGATGTTAAGTCGCCGTATCACCGTCGCCCATGAACACCTGAAACACCAGGAGTGTCGCAGGTGCTTTAAAAGAATCATCTTTTTACTAAAAGAATCCCGAGAAAAGACACGGGATACTTTTTATGCCAGAAAATTCACAGGAACGGGAGATATACGCGAAACTATGGGGCACAGCTAGTATTAATATAAGTTTGACCGGCTCCTTGGGTTACATTTCGCAATTTTGAACCAATACCGTCTTTACCACAAGGCTCCATCTTCAGAGGCCCCGTAAAATAATTTAAATTTTGAAATATTCGACGAAGTTTGTTGATGTCCCTTTCAATATCCTGAACGGTTAGCACCTATTATTTGATTATCATTTAACTTGTTTCTTTAAAGGCATGGATTTATTTAGTTTTTAATGCCTCTCCGACCGATATCAGTCATGGTGGCCAATTTCAACAGGGACCAGCCAGGTACGCAGGAGATATTACAGTGCACAAGTATGTACGCAATCATAGAAGCACTCTCTATTCCTTCACTCTCATAATCTGATGGGACGGCAGACCGACACGACCGGAGACCGATCAGGTGCTAGACCGGTTTTACACGTTCTCTAAGGCACATGGGTGTTCCAACATCGGCAACTTCTAGACTAAGGGCTGTTATTGAGACATTTTTGTCAGAAAAATCTCACTAACATTTTTTTCCGCCTCACCCGGGAATCGAACCCGAGACTGTAGTGAAAGATGCAACCACTAGACAAACGAGGCAGTCGATTTACCTAATTACCTATTAAGTAAACAATGCATCATCGCCTTTTCCCTTGGATTAATTACTATCTAATTACACAGAATACACGAAAGCATAATCCGCACCCAACAATTTTCAGCATTTCATAAAAAACTCATAAAAAATTCAAAATTTTTATCGTGCATTTGCTAATTGCCTGAACCAAGGTGTGACAAGTCATGCAAGCAATGCCCTTTAATTTTACATCGTTAACAAAAATTAATAATCGAGGGTAGATTTATTCAGCTATTTCATGTTTAAATCTGCAAAGTTGAAAGTGGTAATTTTTTGCGCCTTGTGTAAAATCATAGTAAACGTTTGCGTCAATATTTGCCAGTCTATTCTCTATAGTTTTTAATTTTCCTTAGCTATGTAATGCAATATTTTTTTTAAATCTGCGAAAGACGAGTGGTAATTTTTTGCGCCTTGTGTAAAATCATAGCAAACGTTTGCGTCAATATTTGCCAGTTTATTTTCAGTAGCATTGTATTTAATTTTCCTTAGCCATGTCATGTTATATTTTTATGTCTTTTGTTTTTACCCGAGTACTTTCCATATTAAATAAAATACTTTTGAAAAAAAAATACAGTACCTATAGTAAACAGTATAAATATAAGATTATACAGTATAAAGGTAAAATTATAGAGTATAATAAATGTGACATGTAACTTTTACGAAGTCATTCAATAGAGAAAAACTATCCTTAAAATTTTCTTCTACGTAGTTACTAGGAACTACGTCAACCGTTCTACGGAATTTAATAATTCTTTACTCAAACTGTGGTCATATTTTAATTTCAACAGCATGCACTTTTGCTATTATAATAATTTTGAAGTGTTTTTGAAAATAGGTTTAGAGACTACTTAAAATAGATTGATTCTCGTAGATTTATTTCATTTTTAGTTTTTTAACTAAAAAACTCATCTTTTATATTATTTATAAAAATCTATTTATAAGATTCTGATTATGAGACTATAGACTTATTCTTAGGTAAAGGCATCCCTTCAAAGTTATGATTATAGTTTACAACAACTGTATGTAGTATTTTATAACATGACGCAATAAAAATTTAAATGATTTATTTAAAATACAGTTAATTGCTAAAACCCACAATAAGCATCAATTCCTGCAGAAATTCGGTACAAATAACATTCGTTAAAGGGATAGATATTGAACTACCTTCAGCAAATATACGTCTTACCATTGGCTACTCTGCCGCGCGGATTTGTCAGTGTACCGGCACGGAGTACCCTGTACGGTCCGCAAAAAAACATGAAATAATTAAGAAATTTAAAACATTTAAATATGCTAATTATGAAATGCAAATGAAAATGGAAATATTATTGGACATATCAAGAGAAAAATAAAACATAAAAAATATATGCAAAAAATAAATACTTTTAAACATTTAAATTTGATAATTATGAAATGAAAATGAAAATATTATAGCACATGCGATAAAAATAAAAGTAACATAGGTATTTATTAATATTCTCTAATGAGAATGCACAAAAGGCGACCTTAGGCCTATAGGTATAGAGCCATCTCTTCCAGGTAACCAAAAAATATTTGCTAAGTATTTAATAAGAAAATTTTCAACACTTCCATGGGTTTTACGTTGTTGCATCTTAATAAACAGTTTTCGGATTGGATCCTAGTAAAAACTGAATACTATCCAGGGGATGAAAACCCTTTGAATAGATCACACATATTTCAAACACATATTATAATAAAATTATATTGATTCAGATTACTAGAATATGTGTAGATTATAGAAATAATGCTGCTTCGCAGTTGCTTAGTCATTTGTAAGCACAAAAAAGTTATAAAGATAAATGGTGTGTTGTATGTGGAATGGTTGTCCGATGATCTGTATTGTCTATTGTCTATTTTCATATGAATATAGCCAAGTATAGTACCAAATGAAAAGCTTGATTTATAAATTACAATACGAGCTAGACGCTAGCTCGGAGCGAGGTAGTATAATTGTGATTTCATCATTTGTCACAAAACAGAGTATAAATTACTAGCTGATCCGCGCGGCTTCGCTCCCGTAACATAATGTATAAAATATACTATGTTTACTATTGGATAATGTAGCTTTCGAATGCTGAAAAAATTTTAAGATCAGTCCGGTATTTTTTGAGCCTATTCATTACAAACAAATTTTTTTTCTTTATTAGTGTAGATATGCTGTTTCGTTGCACACCGTACCGAGCGCTCGCTCGGTTGCCAGATCCCCTTTCGGCCAGGAAATTGAGTGAATGTTTTCCAATTTAATCGCATCTGTGTTGATACTTACGGTACTGTGTAGACTGTACGTGCGCCGAATGAAAATACCCTCTTTTTAGTATTTTAATTTTAAATAAATATACGGTTTACGCTTGACTGCGAATTAGCTTAATGTATGTGATTCAAAGTTTAATATGAATCCGTGTGGCGACGGGTGGGTGTCGTAAGAGGCGACAGGGTAATTCTGCTGCATAACATCTTCAGCAATAAAAGAGTGGGAGCATTGCACGATTGGGCCAAGCTCGCACCGGTGTAATTACCACCACCCAGCAGAAGATCAGCGTGAAGCAGTATTGCACTGTGAATGGTACGGTGAATGGGTGCCCGGAGGCCGGTTTTCCAATCGCATTCCTCTCCTATTCTACTCCTCTCCCAATTTCCCACCAATAATGCGTTCCTCCCCCCCCACCTATAAGCATCTGTGCCCCGTGGTTTCAATCAAAATTCATATAGACATAACACAAAATAGAATAGGAAAATTAAGTAAGGGCTTAGGAAGTAAGGATTGCAAATTTTCTCTCCTTCTTTCCTTCATTTCTTCATAAATGCCCTTTCTACACATCGGCAGACGCATATGCGATAGTCATCATTCGATGCATATACTGGTGTGTAGAAGGGCTTCACAGTATATCTGTGACACTCTATTGTTACTGGTGTTCATAATCTGTGGCATGCTCTATTCCTTGCTATGCCATAAAAAATACACGAATCGATAAAAAGCTTCGCTGTAATATTCTGCAGTTAATTAGGACAAGAAATAGTATTGCAAAACGACACGACGGAAGACAAAATATAACCGAGATTTACTCCAATTTAAATAACCCTTCCTTGAAAAAACGTTCGAACATCGGTCTCATAATTATATGAAAATTAATAAAAAATGAGTCCAGTTTTACTAAGAGTTAATTATGGACGGAAAAGTTAATTGCCCCGACGGTAATATGAAACCACTTTGAGTGGGGAAAAATTGTTTGGGAAAAAGGAAGGAATAGACAAGCTGGATTCCAAAAAATGTTCTCATTTCGTTCGCTTTCGTTTTTTTGGCGGGTTTGTGTGGTGCTAATTAATGTTGAATTTAGAAAATGAGTTTTGCTTAGTATTTTTCATCACACGATCCAATTTGTGCTTATATTTTTATAATAAGGTTTTTTATAGCTTACTTAAGGCCTTGAGTATTTTAGTTTAACTGTCAATAGTTATGGATTGTTAATTGTCAGAAAAATTTTAGACGAATTTTAGAAAGATTAATTGCTCAGAAAAGCAATCGTCAGTGAGACATTTAGTGCTATTGAATTGATAAACGCGCAAAAGTAACATAAGAGTTGTGTTTGTTTAAAACAGTTATAACTTTTTTTCTAAAAGAGTAAGACAGTATTATAAATCTTTCACAAATAAAGCAAGAAGAAAAGATATGCTATTAAAAATATAATATTTAGCTGACTTTACATGTACTAATAAAAATAATACTCTTTGGTAATCTAGCTAGCGATGTACTTAGTTTCATCTAAATTTATCCGCTTTGCTTAAAATTTCAATGTGATATTCAAACATGTAAAAATCCAAGTATGTACTTCCACATATCAACGTTATTTTTGTTTATTTTTGTTTATTTTATTCGCAACTTTTACACGTTGTGTAAGCCAGTTCCGTCGTTCCCTGATACATTTACCTATAGCACTTAATTACTACGACTCTCTTTACAATTTTGATTTTTTTTACTTTCTTAAAAAAATTGGTGACGTTAAAAAATAATGAAAGAGCCTTATGCACAGATTAGAGAATAAAAGACAGATGAAGTGTACCGAAGACTCGAGTGATGCTAACTACTCGTACGTATACGTGCATCTGTGTGCGTGTTATGTACCAGATATTGATTGGATTAAAAAATTAATAAATCAAAAATCTTAAGTTACATCTAAAAGGACAATTCTTCTTATTTTTGCTTTTGAAACAACTTTTACCATGTTATAATAACACAAAACGTAATTTTTTTTCAGAAAAATTACGTCACTCAAGTCTTCGGCGCTTCTGCCTTTTACGACCGTTTTCAATATTCTATCTATATCCTTTTATATATATCCTTCCTATCTACTATCCCTTGTTTTGACAACTAAAATCAGACAAATCTATCTATTTGCGCTTACTTTGATTTCAACATCCTATCGGGATATGGATAGCATCCGATAGGGATAGCCTTTTCTATAACTTTTGTCTATCTAACGTCATATAATCTGACACAACAATCTATCTATCATCTTTGATACATTATTGAAAACGGCCGTAAGCTGTGGTCCCACTTTTATTACAAAGTGTTATTTATTACAAAGAGCTTAGATAACAGGTTCCATAGAGACAATGCATAAAATAGTTTGAATCAAATACAAATTGAAACAGTGCGCTGTAACATCGTAATAGCCGTAACAAGTTTAGTCAATGTATTACGACTGTAGTGTTTGTAGTCGTTTGAATAATTTAAGATGGCCGCCGTTTGTGGAAATAGACGAATGTTATATTCATATTATTGTAATTCATTGCAGTGTGCATTTTGTGTTTGTTACGTTGATTTATCCGATGGCATTTCTTATAAGTAAAATAAATATCATATTAAATTAACAAAGCCTCGCCGACCCTTTTTATTATTTTTTACGTGTTTAGATACATGTTATGAATGTCCTGTAAACGAATGAAACACTACCTATGTAGCACCATATATATTACGTTATTTTCATGATAAAAAAGTAAAAGTATCCAATGTCTTCTCTCGGTTTTCAAATTATATTGGATAAATTTTCATCTAAATCGGTTCAGTGGTTTAGCCGTGATGAAGAGACAGACATACAGACACAGTTACTTTCGCATTGATAATATTAGGATTAACATAAAATAGTTTGAAACAAATACAAATTGAAATAGTGCGCTGTAACACCGTAATAGCCGTAACAAGTTTAGTCAACGTATTACGACTGTAGTGTTTGTGTTCATATGAATAATTAAAGATGGCGGCCATTTGAAATAGACATATTGCGTTTGTGTTGTTGTAAGACTTTGTAGATCATGATGGGATTTTATGGAGCTGTTTTATTGATTTTCATATTATTTTGTGTCGAAGTAATTTGATGAAGTAAAACATTGCTAAGTGCTACGCTGTGCCATCACTACATAGTATAAAACAATGTCGCCTTCACTATCCCTACGTCCCTTTGTATGCTTAAATCTTTAAAACTACGCAACGGATTTTAATGCAGTTTTTTTAAATAGAGTGGTTCAAGAGGAAGGTTTATATGTATACCTAAAACATCCATTAAATAGTAAAGAAATACTATTATTTTTGAGGTTTCTAATGTGCTGTCGTTAATTATCATTTTCGGCAAAACAAACACTCCATTAATACTAAGCTACAATTGTAATATTTTATATCTCTATTGTTTAAACTTAATAATTGAAACACTATTCATACTTATTAACATTTATAACTTAATCGCTACTCTTATACAATAATTTGACAACTGTCATATTGACATAAGACTTCGGATACACATTATAAATCAATAATATTGTATGGTAATAGCAGCTCCATATTATATCTCGCATGAAAGTAGTCGTTAGAACAATAATTCAAGAAAACTGCACTTGTTGAAGTTTGTAAGCATTGGATAATCGCGTGTGTACTACCACGTTGTTTAAAGTACGACTTTAAATAATTTTTTCACCAGACTGGCGCAGTGGATACAGTAATGGTCTAGTGCGCTGGAGGTTGTGGGTTCGATCCCCACGAATAGAAAATATGATGTGATGAACATTGTAGTTTTTTTCTGTCTGGATGTTAATTTATGTAAAGTATGTATGTATTTACAAAAAAAAGTATGTTTAAGTTTGTCTACTAGTTATCTAGTTTCCATAGTACAAGCTTTGCTTAGTTTGGGACTAGATGGCGTTGTGTTTAAACTCCTGGAAAAAAAATTAGATATGTAAAAGTTTGTTTGTATTTTAAGGTTTCACGCGAAAACGCCTGAAAATATTTCGATGTTTTTTTGGAGTACTACTACGATTATGAGTAATTTGGGCATAACATAGATAAGAACCAATTAATTCGGAATTAAACAATATTTAACGTATTCAACAATTACACTATAATTTATGAAAGTTTTAAAATTATTGAAAGCAATTAAATTTCATTAATATTCTCCAATAAGCTTATTAAAAAGAATATTGTGTATAAAATGATTGAAAGAAAGAAAGAAACATTTTTTTAAATAAAAAAATGATTGCATTATCAAATGTAACTTCCTATATAAAAGAGACGTGTTTAAAAAATGCTGACATTAATTTCACCAAACACAAATACATGCATGTCCTTTCTTTCAAAAATAACAAACGAGTTTACGTCATAAGTCTGAATTGAATCTTCAGAAAAATTAACGCAATGTTATAACGGGAATTTCATATATCTTTTATACTATCTGCGTGATGATTTTTGATTAGACATAATAAACAAGAGTTGAATTCAATAATGGATTTAATGCACGGAAGAAAGTACAATAATGTCATTACAACAAGAAATGGCCGAGAGCAAAAAGTTATAGACAATGTATGACAAAAAATATAAAGGGTGCGTTCTCATATTCTAACACTGCGCCCCAGGGCTTCGCTCACGTGGGAATATGGGGATATAATATAGCCTATAGCCTTCCTCGATAAATGGGCCATCTAACACTAAAGCAATTTTTCAATTCGCATCAGTAGTTCCTTAGATTAGCGCGTTCAAACAAACAAGCTTACAATTTTTCCTATCGCTGAGAATAGTGGGACACACCTAGTGTTCTCATATTTCACTTTATAAGTATTTTTATTTTTATAGTATTTGAACTTATTTCCCTGAATTATTATTTCACCCAAAATTTATGATTTGTGATTAGAACAAGTCGCCATTAGCTTATAAAGGCACCTCTATCATCTTTGTTACCTTTAAAAGAAACAAAAAACTATTTTTCCACGAAATATTCATTAGTTTTTCTACGAATTATCTACAATACATGCTCCCAGCTATATTTGAAAGAAAAATCAAATTAATAAAAGAAAGGAAAAAATTCACATGAATGTCTTTGAAACCCCCTAAAAATGTTTTCTTTGATGTTTGTATGTTACACGTGATGCATCGTCTTTCGAGGACACATTTAATTTATTAAATTTTGTCCAAATTATGTTAACATTTTTGGCACATTCTTAAACGTTTTTATGTTTTCTGGAATTGATATGTTTGAGTTAATTTTGATCTTTTGAATACTTGAATGAGAAACTTTAAAATGTGTAGATAAAAAAGAAATAAATACTCCGGGACATTTAGCACAACGCCATCTAGTCCCAAACTAAGCAAAGCTTGTACTATGAACCTAGATAGCTGATAGACATACTTAAACCTCCTTTTTTTGTAAATATAATACAGGCGTTTTCAATATTCTATCTATCACTTGTTTTGCTTACTAAAGTCAGGCAAATCTATCTATTTGCACTTACTTTGATTTCAATATGCTGTCGACGGATAGCCTTTGCTATCAAACGTCAACTTTTGACAATCAAACGTCATTTAATCTGAGATTGAAATCTATCCATAATCTTTGATACATTATTGAAACGGCCGATATACATATACATAGATAGTTAAATACCCGGGCGGTAGAAAATTACAATGTTCATCACATCAAAATTTTCTACTCGTGGGGATCGAACCCACACCCTCTGGCGCAATGGATCATTGCCATCTCCGGAATTTATGGATCTGTTGAATCTCCGATATGGAAAATTATTTTTTCATTTGAAAGAGTAAAGCTCCATATAAATTTGGTTAGAGTCTGATCATCCATGTGAAATATATTCCAGGGAACTCCTCGAAAATCAGCAGAATAAGCTCTGAGGTTAAGGTTTAATGATGTATATACCCAGTTAAGTCTAACTCAAACTAAAAAGTTATTGCTAGTATTTGAATTTTTTAAATTATTCTCAAAGAGAAGTCTTTCTTCTACAATGTTAAAAAAACTCAAAGTAGAGAGAGAGAGAGAAAAATATTTATTCGTTGTAACACAAATACAGGTACAGGTTCTTACTATAAATATATATAACAAAAAATATATCTGTGAATATTTAGTACAGCAAAAAGGTTACAGTACAATGTATCAAGCCTTCGACTTGACACGCTGATTTTCAGCCATAACCTAAGTGTCGTCACAGATGATCACAATTTATTTTTCTTTAAACATAAGTAAATAAGAAACAACCAAAAGAAAAAAAAAAAGTAACACCCATACGATCGATCACAAGTATATAATTTTGATAATCAATCGTTACATACAAACTATACATTAAGAATTCACCTTTAAACTAAAATAAAGGTTCTTTGTTAAATTTCCAGGAAGAGATTGAAAAAATCATTGTATAATTTAGTTGGAAAATTAAAATTGTTTCATACAAATTGTTTCTTCGTATATTTAATTTCACGCTTAGTTTGAGCGGTTAAGAGAAAAACTTTTGGGTCAATATATTCTTTGTTATGTTATGTACCGTTAGTTTAGGATGTGTGTTTTATTGTGGATAATCATTAATTGTAGTTTTTATTTATGATGATTTCAAATTGTAATAATAAAAATTCTGTACTACTTATACTTAATTTTTTGGGACAATGTCCCAACAATTTAATTATTTAAAAATCGATTAAGCTTATTTTATTTTTTTACTTACATAGCATAAATAACTGTATGTGTGTATTTATAACAATAACTGTAAAAATTAAATTCATTATGTTGACGTCCCGATTGGGGTGTGGGTCGATCCCAACGAGTAAAAAATTATGTGATTAACATTGTAATTTTTGTCTGGGTGATTATCTATCTATTGTAAGTATTTACAAAAAAGTATTTAAAAGTATGTCTATAAGTAATCTAGTTTCCATAGTACCAGCTTTGCTTAGTTTGGGACTAGATGGCGTAGTGTTAAATGTCCTTGAATATTTATTTACTTTAAAAGTATTAATACTAAAATTCGTGTAACAGAAATACAAGGTGATTTATGTTCAACAATGACATCAAGGTAATTAGTATAACAAAGGTTTTATCTGACAACCTAAAAACCGTTTACAAGTGAATCATAAAATTGCATAAATGACAAAGCTTTATACAAAACTTGCAATGCCCCGGGGTTTCTGTGGAATGCCATAAAAAGTATCCTATATCCTTTCTCAGATTTTATTGGTACAAAATTTCATACAAATCAGTCCAGTTTCAGAGCATATTCAAGGTATAGAAGTATAGATAAACTGTAAAAAATAAATAACTATAACTATAACACACGATTAAATAGTTCGTCAAATGTTAAAAATCAATATAAAATAGAAGGTTTCGAGTTTTAGGAATTTCAGTTAAATAAGATATTAAAATATCGAACAATTTTCGTCAATATTTGCACACTTGTTCGTTGAATGCATTATAGAAATAATTAATTGGGGCAAGTATGTGAACCTTTATCAATTACGTTGCCCTTATATTTTAATATTCACTTCTAATTGTGTTTAAATTTTTTTTCGTCAATCACGCGGCATATGCTGAACGGTTTTTGATGAAAACCCGAGGAAGGACAAAGGATAACCCGAAAATCCTACGGGATCGGAAAACCGGGGAACTCAGCTAGTTCGCGTTTAAGATCCGTTAAATCACCCATTTATTTAATATGGAAAATACTCGCATAAAAAAACAAGAAAATATATTTTGTATGAAATGAAATAAAATATTTTATTTTATTAGAGTAATAATAATAGCCGCTTTATAGGTCATTATAATACATTCTTGTCTTTCAACAGTAACAATCATCAAAGCTATTTATGTCAAACTGCTTTGTATAAAGATATTCAACTTAAAAACCGATTAACATGAATCACATAAAACTGCATAAAAGAACAAAGGCTTCCGGAATTGATAAAAGTGCAGCTACCCCCAATTAAACACTAGTACAATGCATTCGACGAACAAGTGTGCAAATATTGACCATGCACCACATTTTAGCAAGGGCTTTTGTGTTTCTTGAGTCATGGATTTAGTGGGTTAAGGTAGAAGCGATAGTGCTTTGTGTACTTTTTAACGGCCATTTTCAATAATCTATCAATGATTATGGATAGATTGTTATGTCGACTTATATGACAATAGATAGACAAAAGTCATAGCAAAAGTATCCGTCGATAGGATATTGAAAGTAAGTGCAAATAAATAGATTTACCCGACTTTAGTAAGCAAAACAAGGGATAGATATAATATTGAAAACGGCCGTAAGGCGATCAAAAGTGATGACAGGCGTTTCATAATGAGAGTGATTGTTAAATTTTACTAACTTCTGTCCACAGCTTCGTTCCCAGTGATTTCGAGGTCAGTAGATAGCCTATTTAAATACGATATTTCATCAAAATTAGGAGGGTAATTTCGTCGTGATTAACTCACAAACATCTGAACATTAGCTAGCGTCCATTCCCTGCACCAACACTCTCACTCAGTCTCTTAAGTTAGAGCCGCGGTCAGCAAAACAATCGATAATAAAATTTATGAGTTCTAGTTTTCGTTCATCACTTGAATCGCTGTCGCCCATACCTTGTGCCACGTAGGTATGAATAAGCATATCATTTGATGAGTTCTAATCTCCGCTCATCGCTTGTATTACAAGCTAGCGATCTATCGCCTATGCCTTGTGCCACGCCGCGATAGTTGCATGAATAAGCGTATTATTTGATGAGTTCTAGTTTCCGTTCGTCGCTTTAACGCTATCGTCTATGCCTTACACTACGCCGCGTTAGTTATAAATAAGCGTATCATTTGATGAGTTCTAGTTTCCACTTAGCGTGTGTCGCTATCGCTTATGCTTTACACTACGCCGCGTTAGTTATGAATAAGCGTATTATTTGATGAGTTCTAGTTTCCACTTCGCGGGAATTGCTATCGCCTATGCCTTATACCACGCTGCATTAGTTATGAATAAGCGTATTATTTGATGAGTTCTAATTTCCATTTCCGTGTATCGCTATCACTTATGCCTTACACTACACCGCGTTAGTTATGAATAAGCGTATTATTTGATGAGTTCTAGTTTCCATTTCCGTGTATCGCTATCACTTATGCCTTACACTACACCGCGTTAGTTATGAATAAGCGTATTATTTGATGAGTTCTAGTTTGCGCTTGTCGCTTTAATGCTATCGCTTATGCTTTACACTATGCCGCGTTAGTTATGAATAAGCGTATCATTTGATGAGTTCTAGTTTATATTGATTCAACGATAAGTGAGACATTGTTTATTAACTATATTGTTCACGGTTTTACTGAAGCACGGTGCGAAGCTGGGTGCGACCGCGCAACCATAACACTCGCCCTGAAGAAGGACCTCCGAATCGGTCCGAAACCGTCGGCCTTAATCCGATGTTTACATTAAAAAGTGAGTAAAACCGTGAACAATATAGTTAATGAGTTCTAGTTTCCACTTCGCGTGCATCGCTATCGTCTATGCTTTATACTACGCTGCATTAGTTATATAATAAGCGTATTATTTGATGACTTCCACTTATAAATAACCGTATCATTTGATGATTTCTAGTTTCCATTTCGCTTCTATCGCTTATGCCTTACACTACACCATGTTATTTATGAATAACCGTATCATTTTATGAATTCTAGTTTCCACTCATCGCTTGTATCGCTATCGCCTATGCCTTATACCACGCCGCGTTAGTTATGAATAAGCGTATTATTTGATGAGTTTTAGTTTCCGCTCACCGCTTGTATCTGTTATTAGTGTTTACGAATCGGCTAATGTTCTGCTAATTTGGCTTTCGTTTGCGTTCATTAATCTACCTATTGTTGTTTGTATTTTCATTTATCTTGCATAAAACGAAAACAAGATTGGATTGTTTAATTGGGTAATGTTAATAGATAATCGCTTATTACTGTGCATTAACTAGCTATGCTCCGTGGTTTCACTCGCGTATATTTCCCACTCTCATGGGATTATATGAATAAACTATGTTATTTCCTTTCTCGGGTATAACTATCTTACAAATAGAAAGTGTTTTAAAAACATTTATAATATTAGTAAGGAGTAATGTACTTTTGTAATTTTTAGCACGTAAATGAATCGGCTTAAGCGCAAAAGTTATTTTTTGACAAGTTTGTTAGTTGATATATAAATATCTTTTATATTATATCTTTGGAAATGCAAATGAATATGCTGACGGTACTTCAGACAGCTTTGCATAAAGAATGATCGATCGCATTACAGGTGGATGGTAATGACTCATTACTAAGACATTAAATATTCTGTGTGACCGACTTTGTTTACGTTTTTTGCTAATAATGTAGTCACGAGTTTTTTAGTTTGTGAACGTTAAAAACAATAATTTGTTCAATAAATTACAAAGCTGCTAAGACTCTATATAATTTAGAAAGCTTCTAGGATTCAATACAATTTGCTTATAATAATTAGTTCAATAAATTACAAAGCTTCTAGGATTATTTGTAATTTGCTTATATAATTTGTTCAATAAATTACAAAGCTGCTAAGACTCTATATAATTTAGAAAGCTTCTAGGATTCAATAAAATTTACTTATAATAATTAGTTCAATAAATTACAAAGCTTCTAGGATTATTTGTAATTTGCTTATAATAATTTGTTCAATAAATTACAAAGCTGCTAAGACTCTTTATAATTTAGAAAGCTTTAAGGATTCAATATAATTTGCTTATAATCATTTGTTCAATAAATTACAAAGCTTCTAGGATTCAATATAATTTGCTTAAAAAAATTTGTTCAATAAATCGCAAAGCTTCAAGGATTCTATATAATTTGCTTAAAAAAACATCTATACATATAATAAAGCAGTAACCAAACCATTTCTGTACATTGAATATTTTTTAAAAGGAGTAATTGGTATGCAATATGTATGTTCTATAGACACCAAATCCATGTTTAGAATTTTTTT
>LQNK01001928.1:12638-39801 GCA_001586405.1 Phoebis sennae | reverse complement strand
GAAAAATATTCAATGTACAGAAATGGTTCGGTTACTGTTTTATTATATGTATAGATGTATTCATCATCATCATTATCATTATCAGCCTATCTTCGTCCACTGCTGGACGTAGGCTTCTCCCAGCTCACACCATAAAAATATATGTGTTAATGAATATTATTTATGATATGATATACATCTGGATTACCAATACGTTTGTACGTATAGAGATGGAAGATAAGTATTTAAAAGCAATATCAAAAATTCGGACAAGTGAAAGTCGGACTCATGCATAAAAGGTTCCGTAGCTGACTCCCCTGTATATTTTTAAATTTTTAAAATGGGCTGTCAGAGCTAAATCATAAACTATGAGGAATATCAAAAATGCTGAAAATAGTTTCGAGGCCAATTTTGACGAATCAAACGTGTCAATTTTGCAAAAAAAAATAAATAAACAACCTGTATTATTTCACCAATTGGTAGTGTTCTTAAACAGAAATGATTATGGAAAAATGGCGTTTCGAAAATAAAAGGAAAAGCCTCAATTCTATAGTTATATTTTAATTCCATACATTAGTTATATAAGATTTTGCGTGTTCCGCCGGTGTCTCCAACACAGGCGTCCGTACTACTCTATATAATTATAAATGAATTTAAGGAAAAATTGCAAAAATAAACAGCAGAGTCTTAATAATAGGGTCCTGTTTTCCATTTTTGGTACGGAACCCTAACATCGTACGAGTTCATACGACGCATAATTTATAAGATAAGTAGCTTGAATATTTTATTATACTCTGGTTTCTCTTGTCGAATAGAGATTATATTTAACGGGGATGTTTAGTAAATTGAAGGGAAATGTGGGTATGGAAAATTTTTAAATCTAGTCCATTTTCTTTGTATAATGCAGGATTTTATCATTAATTTGGAGGCCTTTTAAAAAGTAACAATAAAAAATTACATAGTTTAAAAGTTAAAAGAAAATGCGTATAATTAATTTTGCGTAAACAAGGAACAAACATTTGCTGAGCGATAAGTGAGCTATGGTATAATTAGTTGTATGGAGAGGACTACACAGTGCGAGGTGAGACGTGACCGCTAAAACGTCTCACTGATGAAGGACCTCCGAATCGGTTCGAAACTGTCGGTCTACACCGAGTTAAAAGCAGTGAGTATTAACCGTCTTAATACAACCAATGTTTTTTTTAAATTGTTTGTTTGCATACCATATATATTTTACAGTATATGCTTAGAGCCTGACTTCCGAACTAGTTTAAACTATATCACGGAGGTCAGTTTTTTCCAATCAACACTAAACAATTTAAAATATACGACGGACAAATAAAAATGGTAACGAAATTAGAGAGAGAACAATATAAAACAAATCTTAGATCTAAGATTACACCTAAGTGTGTTTATGTCTTTGTGTGTGTGTGAAGATTTCTGATATTCTTACTTGTATTGACAATATTAGTCCGATAGCACAGCTCCTTAAATATATAAAACATGATATTACTTGGCATAAATATTTTCATTATATCTTCATGGATGCAAGAACAGCTTGAGTCATTGCTACAATTATAATATGTAAACTGTATTAAATCTCCTCCTTCCTGGTGCAAGCAGATTATAATACGGGTGATGCCGTTGTTTTCACGAAATTAATCTTATTACATACTGAAAAGTTGTCTCAAATGGGCTTTCAAGATAAAAGCCAAAATTATGAGGGTTCTCAGAACGTGGAAATGGGTCTGTGGACAGATTTTAATGATAATTCAATTTTGTAAGAGGATTTTTGAGCTATTTATTTATCTGTCCTGATTTTACGAAAAATATATTCCAATTATTAACTATTATTTTTGATTCCAATTATTATATATTATTGAAATGTTAATTAACTCACTCAGTTCCTTTGTTTAATCAAAGTCGTGATACCTGTCATTTACAAAATTACACCTTCACGTAAACATCCTCATAAATTTGAAAATGTAGAACATTTTTTGTCTTTTCCTTTAACAACTTTCGTGTTAAGTTTTGATATCTATTAAAATCTAAACTAAGTCCCCATTTCATCTGCAGTGACCTTTGTGGTTACCCAAATAGGGGTACAAGTTTAAATATTCGTGCCAAATTTTATATTGTATAACATACTAAGCTTTATACTTGATATAGAATTTAGTATATCAAATGAACCAAATATTTTTTTTTTATTTTATTGCGGGCAAGCGGAGCATGCGGTTCACCTGATGTTAAGTGACTGCTCTTCGATGTTGTAGATGTTCATGGGTAGTCACATGAACATCTACAGCATCGAAGTGCAGATGCCTTGCCGGCTTGAAGGGAGGATTAAAGATGGGATATTGGGAGAGCAGTAGAACAGGATGGAAGAGAAATGGTATGGGAATACAGGTCTCTGGGCACTTGTTCACCGTACGAAGCACAGTTTCCTTTCATAATGATTCAATAGCAAAAATTTAAAAGGAAAAGATAAGTTGTCTACAGAGACCGTCACCTCCCTTACTATAACGTTAAGCACACACAATGTCTATATTTTCAGAAGGCTGTGATATACGAATAACACTCCAGTAAATTTATCGTGACTGCATGAGCAATTGTCTCGGAGGTTCTAATTTTAGCTCGTTTTCAAGTTCCACTAGTACTTTGAATTTATGGAGAGTAACTCGAGGGAATTAAGATAGGGTTAAGTTATACTTCTTTTACTTGGTTTTGCTAGTACGTTTACTAAGATTGTTTCTTGCGTAGACTTAATAATGTATTGAACGACTCAGCGAATTTTCGTTTATTGAGCATATAAACTAGCATAACATAATAACATATCCTATTAATATTATACTCGTAAATGCGAAAGTTTGTGAGGTTGTGCGTATGTATGTTTGTTTGTTACTTTTTCACGCAAAAACTACTGAACCGATTGTAATGTTAATATTCGTGAAACGAGAGCATGGTACATAAAACCATCCGTACTTTTTGGGTGGTTGGCGATCTACTAATATGCGCATTATCTACAACTTTATTCCTCGGACGGTGAAGCTCTGGAACGATCTACTATTACAGTATATCCGAACAAATTATGCAAAGCACTTTTAACACTCCTTACTTAACATCAGGTAACCCACTTGCTCCCTTGCCCGTTCGGCTATTAAAAAATGTTTATAGTTTCGTCTGAATTAATAAAGAATAACCATTTTTTTTATTGAACCAGATTTACATGAATTTTATATCCAAAATAACAAAGTTCCATGGAACCTCAGGTAATCGCCCTAAAATTCACAACACTTCAAACAGTTCACACACAACTACTGTCGGTTGTTGAATCTCAGGCCTTTATTATTGGATCTCAAGACTTTACAGCAGGCACGAACTGTGAAATATTGGGGCTCTAACTAATATATCAAGTAACTAGACCAACAATTCTAAGTAATACAAATTGTGAACAGCTTTGATATATAAACGATATTATTAATTACTGGTATCTAATGTCTCCTGTCTCCTCTCGGACCATAAGTCGAGGTATCTCATGTAATATCTGTAATCCCAACAAAAACATAAATGTATAAGGAAAACCCTCGATTTTACTAACAATTTGTCACTAAAACTAACGAAAGTTCTCGATTTCAATTACAAAATTATTAATCAGGGCCGGATCTGGTCTATGAAATACATGGGGTATTTTATGGACCGCATGCTGAGTATGTCCCATATGGATTATAGGTGCCAAGCTCTGTTTTATATCCACGCCACTTCCACGCGAGCCAGCCGGTCCAGCTTCAGGTTATTGTTAATTTAATAATTGTTTATTTAAATCATTTCCATATTAATACCCATACATGACAAGCGACATATTCAGATTATATTGTAACAAAATTATAAATTTTACAACTAGGAAAATACTGAGAATGAGGTCCATAAAATACCTCATGTATTTCACCAGATCCGGCCCTGCCTCAGGGTATACGGTAACCGTGTTTGAGTCCGCAATTGTATATCCTATAGGATCTCAAGCGGAATTGGATGTATGTTTACAGTACTATGGAGTTGAACCCTGTAATCGTGGCAAGGAATAAAATGGTACAATACCGGTTATCTACGGCTTTATAAGCAATTAAATGTACATGTACATAAATGAAAAATGCGATTTTTCTTAAAGGTACCATACAAAATAGCAATCCAATTGCAATATTTAGATATCAATAGTTGAATTAGCAATCTTAGTCGTCTAAAAAATCTGTATCATCATTAAGTTAGTTCTAACAGTTTGTTTTTAAGGGTAGCATGAGTTTATGTTATACTGTGTTGTTCAAAGATTTCTTATAAATAATTTATAATTTCATGTTACAGAGCCAAATTTAAACTATGAGAACTACATAAAATACTGAAAGGAGTAATACCTAGTTCAAATTGTATGTAACAATGTAACAATTACAGTTAAAAATATGTCAGTGTGGTTCGTCGCTCGTGTAAAAGTAAAACATTTAAATAAAATTCACAATCAGAGTTGTATTCAAATTCGTGAATTGTTGTATTTGAAACTACAGCAAACTGATTTGCGACAGAAGTTCGGTACGTGTTGTAAACCTTTTTGTTAAATAATACATTAATTTATTCCATTTTACGTTCTGTTTTAATCTATCTTTCATATTTCAAATATTACATTATAATCTATACTAATATTATAAAGAGGAGAACTTTGTTTGTTTGTTAAGTTGTAATAAATAGGCTAAAAAAACTATTGGACAACTATTTATTTTATCAAAACCTAGTTGGAAATCTCTATTTAATTTTTAAAGACCTATCTAACGATATCTCATTGAATTATAAATTTTAGCAAATTTATATTTTATCTCCCGATTTTACGAATGGGAAAAATATATTTTTCAAATAAAATGTAGCCTATCAATTGCAACTTATTTTGGTCTATATAATATACATTTTTCGTGTCATATACATTTTTATCAAATCGTGATTGACGCACATACAAATAGACAAACAGAAAAAGAAAATTAAAACATCGTTTTTGTGTTTATAAAACATCCATATTACATAACAATTACACTTTATAATACATATTTAATATACAGAAAATCGGTGACTCTTTTATTATAATGATAAAAAATCATCGATTTTTAAACCCGACCACGTTATCACAATGTACAAGCATTCCAAAATTTACAATAAAATGTATTAAGCAGTGTCACAATAAAACTAAAGAACGTGGTGTGGTTTAGAGCCCCCGAGAGCTCGGTCGCTCTGAACCTAAATTAGGATGTTCGAGTACATTTGTTGCTAATTACTTCTGCGCCAATTTCGTTCTACGAGATTGTGGTTTTTACTTCTGGGCTTCTGTAAGGTATTTTATATCCCTTTATACTATTCGACCCAATTGGCGCAGTGGATACAACAATGGTCTATTGCACCGGAGGGTGTGGATTCGATCCCCACGAGTAGAAAATTATGTGATGAACATTGTATATTTCTACCGGGTCTGTCGTTTTGTAATTTTTCACATGGGTGTTAATTTATCTATAGTATGCATGTTTTTACAAAACAAATATGTATAATTATATTTATCAATTACATATTTAGTTTAGTTTGGAGATAGCGTTGTATTAATGTCTTTATGCTACTTTTGGCACTAGTTTTAGCGTATTATTTGAATGTTTTAGTGGATATTAAAAACTTTGATTTAGTGATCATCTATAATACAAAAAACACTTCTGTCTTTGTATGTATGTTTGTAATGATCTCATACAAAAACAACTGGACTGATTTCCAAAATTCTTTCACTATTAGGAAGCTACTTTTATACTGAACGATATAGGCTATATTTTTGGTCATATAACATTATGCAATGGGAGCGAAGCCGAGCGGAACAACAAGTTACCAATAAACTGTAAATTCCTTTCTGAATTTCCATACAGAGGTTAACTAACTTGGCATTTACACGGAGTATTGTTCAAATACAAACAAGAAATGCAATTAACAGGATCGAAACTTGACGGAGAAGTGTTTCTTTGAAGCATAGCTTAATTGCAACTGTTTTGTGGAATGTAATACAAGCGTATAATTGCCTAACATTTAATTCTGTGGAAAACATTCTGTTGTAGCGTTTACTCAATAAATTATATAAAATTGGAAATAATTTTAATAAATAGAACATTTTCGTAATTCATTGAGCCAATTTTTTTTGACTGATTTAGCAAAAAAGGTAAACTAGGTGGACTGGAGTAGAATTTTATTCAATATGAAATCCACATATTTTATACATTCACTCTATGAAAACATAGTTTAATATTCGACATCTGTCCAAGATTGTGTTTCCAAAAACAGATTGAAAAAAAATCCTTTATTTGCAAACTTGCCTCCAAAAAGAGAGGCGAAGTATGGTTTTTTCTCAATATTTTTCTGATTCTTCACAATATTCTCTATCCGCAGGTATATTATCTATTAATAACGACACACCCTGTATAAGGCTAAAAGAAATGAAAATGATCGTCTCTGCCATCCCTAGTCATCGATATAACAGAAAATGCGGATTCTTGCAAATACTTCTTATCTTCAATCCGTCCCTTAGGATGAGGTTCGTTAGCGCAGAACTGGTAAAGGGTGATTAACTGACCTAAGAGTTCCGTATAGAATTTGTAATTATATATACAAACAAACAAACGAAAGTACTACATTTTGCACCATAAAAAAATTACTTAGAGGCGATCTTATCGCTAAAGCAGTGATCTCTGCCAGAAAATTTTGAGGGTAAGGAAAGGAAATAAAAAGGGAAGAGATGTACAGGAATGTGGTGAAAAAAGTATAGCTGACATTTTTTTTACAGATTATCAAATCTGAGTTTAAAATTTTACTTAATACTAAACTTGAAATAATTTGTTTGTTTGTAATGAATAGGCTCAAAAACTACTAAACCGATTATAAAAATTATTTCACCATTCAATGGCTACAATATCCACGGGTAACATAGGGTATATTTTTAGGGATTTTCGGACAAAAGATATAAAAAAATCAACCAGAAATATAATAATATAATGTTAAGGGAGCGAAGCCGCGCTAAATAGTGAGTTAATATAGTTATATTTTACTTTAAGTTTAAAGAATTTAATAAAGAAAGACTCCAGATCTCTAGGATGTAGACATTTGATTTTCATAAAAGAGAACGTTAACGGACACGACGAAGCTTTTCTCTTTTTGTTAGAGAACCCTAAAAAAATCAATAGCAGTTGAACTAACGAGAAGAAAATTGCAACTTATTTATTTAACTCGCAATCCACGTGCTTCTTATAAAAAATAAAAGGATTTTCTGCTTTGAAGTAATCTTTCATTTTCCGGAGAAAACTACCATCTTATGTTCTTTGTATAAAGTAAACTAATTAAATAAATAAATTATTATACAAAGGTTTAAAAGAAAACGCTTTTTTACTGTTTCCTTTGTTTTTTAAGAAACGTGTTTTCACGATAAAGTTGCGCTTTGTGTGTGCAATAAATCTTCATTTCTTTAAAGATAGTTTGAAACCCAGTAAAGGACATAAAATAGTTTCTATCATTAAAAACCCGTGTGGCGACGGGTTAGAATACGTGTGTTGCCTGACACCGCATTTCTACCTGTGGGTGTCGTAAGAGGCGACAGAGGTTAATTCTGTTGCGTAACATCTTCAGCTATAAAAGAGTGGGAACCGAGCATTGCACGATTGGGCCAAGCTCAAACTGGTGCAATTACCCAGCAGAAGATTGGCGTGAATCAGTATTGCACTGTCTTTTGAGGCCGGAGGCCTGTATTCCCATCCCATTCCTCTCCCATTCTATTCTACTCCTCTCCTAACCTTCCATCAATAATTCTGTCCCTATTTCAAGCCGGCAAGGTATTTGCGAGACTTTGATGTTGTAAATGTTCATGTGCTGCGATCAGTCACCAGGTGAACCGCATGTTGCGCTTGCCTGATTTAGCAGGTATATGCTTAAATAAAATCCCACGTGAAGGGAAAATATACGCAGATGAAACCGCGGTGAACAGCTATTAATCTTTAATACCAAACATCTTTTTGGTGTGTAAATGATTGCCGTGTCCTGAAATATCGCGTCGATTACCTGTGTCAATGTGTGCGTTGCATGAGCCTGTTCTATCGGGATTCGAGTTTACTTATCTATGCTGTGTTGTTACTGTGATGATGCATTTTGCGTGAAATATAGCATTCAAGACCAGACCCGAGGGTTCATCAATCATTTGCATATTGTCGTCTCAATCAATATAGTTGACGTTAAGTAATTAATATTTGGTGGGAAGTTATTGAGCTATAGAGCTGATAGTGCGTACAAATTCCTATATTTGTGTGTATTAAACAAAATCAACAAAGGTGTAATTTTTTTGTAAGGTGATTCTCTTAGTAAGCCTTCTTCTGTGGTGTTCTACTGCTTAACGCGGAGTTTAAAAGTTTTTAGTCTTCGTCTTTAGGCGTCCCCTTTGAAGGGGAGTACGAACCTCGGCGTGGGCTTGCAGAAGGGGAGGGGGCCTGAAGGGCCTGACTTGGACGTGACTCGATGCGCGGAGCATGAAATCTCGTCTTCGCCGGCAAAGACGGTGCAATTCTTTTTTTTTATTTAAAACATTAGTCGAGCAAAGCGATTATGTCGGTCTATAAGGACACAGATAAATAAATTATACTTCTTCTTGATGTAATTCTTGATATATATCTTATACATGTAGAGTGTTAAGAACTGGATTACAATTTTCTGACAGAAGCTTGACAAAAATCAGTCCTTCGATTGAGAAATGATAGTCGATGGTTGATTGTTTATTAGTAATATCGGACAATACCCACTTCTTATTCGATCCAAATATGAAAATGACTTCATTTTATGTCCTCTTAGTTCGTTAACAACGTAAATCCTACGAGCTATCGTATAGTCTGGTTATCTATTGGATTAATCAATTAAGATGTGTATTGGCACGCCTCTCCCAATCATAATGTGTAGAGAACGAAGAATTAACACTGGTTCGGGGAATCAAATTATGCTATTGGTTATGGAAGTCGCACTACATATGTTTAAGCATTTTACAATATTATTGTACGAGATTTGTGTAGACGAAATTTTGTACAATAGTATAATATTAATAAACCGTAATATCAAACAAATATAGGATATCAAATCGGGTTTTCTGCCTTGAAATTTAAATAAAAATATCATCGCAATTTTTTTTATTTGTATTAATGACAACCCGATAGGCGCAGTGGCTATGGCAATGGTCTATTGCGCCGGAGGGTGTGATATGGATATTTTACTTATACCGGAAATCCCACGGGAACGGGCTATATACGCGGGTGAAACCTCGGGGCGCAGCTAGTCCACTGCGCCAATCGGATCTAAATTCTATCTAACCCTTGTTTTGCTAAAGTCAGACAAGTCTATTTGCACTTACTTTTATTTCAATAACCTATCGACAGATAGCCTTTGCTACGACTTTTTCTATCGAAAGTCATATTATAATCTAACAATCTATCCGTAATCTTTGGTACATTATTGAAAACGGCCGTAATACAGACAATCTATAGAATTAATCAATCAATAAAGACGTATGTAGTCTATGTATCTTGGCACGCTACCCCGCAATCGTAGCGTGTGGCGTATAACATGCTCACACTGGTTAAATCAAATTATGCTGTTGTTTATGGTTGTCGCACTTAATGTATTAAACCGATGTTGGTTTACGGCATAGATTGTTCTGAATGTCTACTGGACTGATTTTTAAAATTCTTTCACCATTCGAAAGCTACATTATCCACGAGTAACGTAGACTATATTTTATAGCCTACATGTATAACATTATCCTAAGGGAGCGAAGCCGCGCGGATCAGCTAGTGAGGAATATAACATTTATTGTTTTAAATCTATCTCTTGACTACCACCAGAATAAGTTTATATCAAGAGCAGATACGATGAGAAACAGTCAACTTTAATAATTCTTTCTTCTTTTTAACTAACTTTCAAAAAAAAGGAGGCAAAATCTTGTTAAATTGAAAATAGGTTAAGGCACCGACTTTGTATAGATTCCTCCTTTTTTTGAAAGTTGGTTAAAAAGAAGAAAGAATTATTAGAGTTGACTGTGTTTTAACAAAAATAAAATAAAAGTTATTTTCTACTTTTTAGAGTGAGAAAGTCGGTTCTATTTTTTGGCGAAAAGTTATTATTAAACGACTTATAAATATAGCAGTCATAATTTTAAGTAGGCCATTTGAAATGGCAAGTCTGGTTGTAATAATAACTTTTTTATTAATGCGTTACTTTAAGTTCTAAATAAATACAACTGTTCTACTTCTTACTTCAGAATGTTAAATTACAAATTCCAGGCTTAGCATTTTGACAAAGGTTACGTCATTTTTTGCGAACTTTAAAGTGTCCAACGCAAGAAACGGTTCAACATGTTTAACTACAAAAGTCTTCGTTTTTGTTCCTACCACGAGGATCATATTTTTTATGAATAATGTTATCTTAAATTTTTATTGTAAAATATAAAAATCCTTAATAAACAACACCATCATAGGCAAAGAGAAACTTCTTTTTGGAAAACAAACTATAGTGTTTCTTAATTTTTAAAGATCTGATTGATTCTGATTTATATTGAGAAAATCGAGGCAATTTTGTAAAACGAGGAGAAGCAAAGATAATCCAAGCAAAGGCGCGCTTAACAATCAGTACAGTACAGATTTATAGTCGATGTAAATAAGATGAAATCGATAAACTGCGGCTTACGAGGGTAATCGTAGCAATAAATCGAATAAAAGTTTATTCGATTAATAGGATTCGTTAGACGTTTCATAGTTTTTCGAAGGTCGTGGTTTTATGAATTTAATATTTTAAGCTTTGAATGTCATTATCATTTTAATGGGTATGAGTTAGCTATTTATATTTTATGGTACCTACCACACTTGCAAATTTAGGCTACTGATAAATAAAATTAAAAAAAAAGAATTAAACGCGGTTAATTAATTATTATATAATATAATTAACCCTACACTTGAAAAACTTTACAGCGAGCGTAAAAGAAACTTATATACAAAGAACATACAGAACCCATTGTAGCTTTACTATAATGAAATTGTTTCGTTTGTTAGCCTTTTAAATAATACACTACAGCGGGAAATGAAGTTATTTAAAAACGACGGCACTCATGCGTTCTGTAAAATTAATTAAGAGCAAATTAACTGGCTTAATTTACAATTTGAAATTGTTTTATGTAAATGTTACGAATACTTTTGAATTCATTTCAAACGAATGTTTTTAAAGGTGTAAAATTTTTAGAACAATTCTTTGACTGAGCGAAGTGAGGTTTTAGTGTCGAGATGGCCCAGCGAGTATATGTGTGTATGTTTGTATGTTTTATGTAAGTACTTATTGTCTTATTAAGTGAACTATTTTGTACACATATTTGTATAATGTTCTTTGAGAAATAAAGTTCTTTAAACCTACTTATAAGTCGTCCGACGATCTTGACTATCGAAATTAGCGAAATTAGCGATTGGCGTGGGGATTACATCAACTCCAGCTCGGAACGAGTCACTATTTATAAAATTAGTTCTGAAGTTATCGTAATAGAAATCATTCATGCAATTTGAAATTCTAACATGCATTGTTAATTTTTACACTAAATAGTAAAGGTCTGGCTGTTTTTTTGTTGTATTAAGTATTATAAAACAAAAAAAAATGTCATAAAAATGTATCATTGGAGGAAAAGTATTTACTCTTTGTTTTTCTTTAGTTGATTTTTCTTATTTTCTAGATCTCATTGTGATACGCATACGATATTAATTTACTACAAGATAATATAAATCCTTCTTTTTGCACAATAAAAAAAACAAATTGCTTAATAATTCAAATCAAAATGGATAAATGACGCATTATACGTGCTCGTAATAAACGAATATAAAGTGAGGGTAAATATTTGTAAACATACAAGCCTGTATATTCAATTCGCTGTTTAAGTGGTGTGATTTATCCGTATACGTTGAGATGTATGGACGTCATTTGTTTGTGCTGAGTTGGTGGTCTAATATCATATAAGAATAACGTATGTTTGTTGTTGGGTCAACTCGAAAAGGCTTTTGGCATATAAGATATATTAGAAAGAAAGATTTATTCAAATACCACACATAATGAGACATATAAAAGATTAGTTAGACAAGTAGCAGTGTGGCGTTGAAAGGCGCTTAGCGTATGCTGTATGCGTAGCTCCCAATGGCATAGTGATGATTGAAGAAATCAGATGAAAGGCCAGCTACTCAGCATATGCTGCTCCTACATTAGTTTCAGCGCTGATTTTCAGTAGCTCCCAATGTCATAGTGAAGACTGATGAAATCAGATGAGAAAGGGCAGCTACTCATAAAGGTAGCTACCCTGAGTTACTACTCAGCGTATGCTGCTCCTACGTTAGACCCAGCGCTGATTTTCAGCAGCTCCCAATGGCATAGTGACGATTGGTGAAATCAGATGAGAAAGGGCAGCTACCCATGAAAGAGTAGCTACCCTGAGATGCTACTCAGCGTATGCTGCTCCTACGTTAGTCGCAGCGCTGATTTTCAGCAGCTCCCAATGTCATAGTGACGATTGGTGAAGTAAGATGAGAAAGGGCATCTACTCATGAAAGGGCAGCTACCCTGAGATGCTACTCAGCGTATGCTGCACCTACGTTAGTCGCAGCGCTGATTTTCAGCAGCTCCCAATGACATAGTGACGTTTGGAGAAATCAGAAAAGTGAAATAGTCTAAATTGAAGTGTTTTCATAGAAGTTTTAATATTGCAGGCAAACAATTCAACCGAGCCATTGGTTTTGTGGTGAGCGCGTTAGGCGTTACAACCGAGAGGTCCTGGTTTCCATCACCGGTGGAGACGTAAAAAAAATTCTCGGTCTGCCAGGGCATAAAAGATTTTCCCCTACTTCCTTCTGAATAAAAATTAGGGATAAAAATTAGCCTAGGTGAACCTTCAGTTCACCTGTAACGTCCGCGTTAAAGAATAGAAGCCCGTCTGGATAACTGAGAAACACAGCCTATACCACAAAACATAAACAAATGAAACTTACACACATAACCGAAAAAACAAATTAACCCCATTTCTTTATAATAATGCAGAAATAAAAAGGATCAACCACCAAAAATGTTAATTCAGCGAAAAAACGTGAGTTGTGGCTTCTCTAAATCATCTAAATTGATGTAATGGCATCCAGTTACGCCCATAACGTGTTATGGCAAACATATAAAAACCCCTAAAACATAATGAACCGAATAATAATAAAAAGTATAATAACAATGGGTTTTTATCTCATACATGAAATTTTGTTTTCATAAAATATTTGCATGAGGAATGAAACTTCTATGAGAAACATTATTTTTCATTAATCATAGTTCCATAACAGATTACGATAAACATAACTGAACGACCCAAAGTCATAACACTCTAATAGATAGTTACTTAGCTCACAAGAAATTTTACCTTAAAAAATGCTTTTATAAAAATGTGTTTTTGCAAATTTCCATTCTTTCAATTGTTCATGTAAAAAAAAGATGTTATTATTAATCTCACATAAGATATCACTCACTCGAATAATTCGTTATAAGATATATGTGTAATTAATGGAACATCTTTCAAAAATCGTTGAAATTTTTGCAAATTCACACTCTTTCATAAATTCAAAATTAAGCTATCTATCGCCTTATTACAATAACTAATTTTATAAGCACACCACGTAGCTTCATCAATATTTAAAACGATCGGAAGGGTCATAACCTAAATAAATTAGGCCTATTTAAGTAAAGAGTTTACTGTCAACGTAGTTCAATGCCCTTTTGACAGACGGCCGCCATTTGTCATTGATAATGACAGATAATTCAGAAAAAATGTGTCACGTGGGGATAAAAGGGATTTCTGCTGCAGGAATTTATACGGTTTGATTGATATCTTTTTTCTCGTAGTGTGATTTAATTAATGGCCTCGAGTTACAATGTAATATATGCGGTTTAACACGAACATTTTTATTCACAAATTCACGATGTTTTTTTACAAAATGCAACAGCATTTTTTAATGCATTCAGACTGATGAACGAAATATCAGAATAATCGTCCCATTTGCTTGCTATAACATAAAAAAAACGTATTGCATACTAGCTGTGCCTCGTGGTTTCATCCGCGTATATCTTCCATTCATGTGGGATTTCAGGGATAAAAGCTATCCTATGTCCTTTCTCGGGCTTCAAACAATCTCTGTACACAATTTGATTCCAATAGTTTTAGTGGTTTAAGCGTGAAAAAAATACAAACAAACAGACATAGCGACAGACAGAGTCACTATCGAATTTATAGTAGACGAATATTGAAATATTCGGCTTAAAATTCATAACACACGAATACCAAATATATATCACCATAAATGTTTTGTATTTTAATTAAAATTCCGTGTTAATTTGCAGTAAAGCAATTTGCCTAAATAAGTCGATTATTTAAAAATTAATTAGGGAATATTTCAGTCATGTCGTTTACCCGTCCCTAATTTTTCGCGAAAATTCTTCTAATTGTCTTCACCAGTTATCCAACTTTGTAATTAAGAAGGAAAGGAATCCGTTTGTTTACGGCAGGGGTTCCCAACCTTTTCTTCGCCTTTTCTTAACGTTTATATCATTATTGTCAGGAGGGCCTACGATGTAGGTATATTTATAAAAGTGTTTCGCAACTTTGATGCGCGCATGACTCTCGTTGTAGCAGGGAAACTATTCGCATGTCACTTTTTGACATCTTTGGACTATCATTGTCCGCGTACCACTGTTTGAGAACCGCTGGCCACGGCTTCATTATCTAGCATTTAATTGGAAAAACTTGGGATTTCTTAGTTTCAAGTCGTGTTTAATTAAGATTTATCAGTGATTATCGAGTTTGTACGGGCTGTTTTAGTATTTGTTTCTTAATTGTTTTGAAATAAAAACAATCAAGAAATAAATACTTACTTAAGTAATTATACTTTATTGTAATTAATGTATTTGTTTATACCATGGGTGGATGGACCCTTTAATACTTTTTTTTCTTTAAAAATTGTGTTCATAAACATAAAGATTAAGGTATTTATTCACACATATCTTCTTAAGGTTTACCTTTCTTAATCTTTAGAATAAGATAGATCAGAGTAAGGGACAGAAAAGTGAGAAATCGTGTCCCCCAGTGGGACAAAGGGTGGATGTGTTTTTGTGTCTTAAGGAAAATCAATCAGTGAAGATTGATTTTTCTTTGGGGGCAAGTAATCTGACTTTTTCCCCACCCTTCCGGTTTAGTAGATAGTAGTACGATATGTTTGCGTATGATAGTAGTACAATATGAGACTATATTGTTCACGGTTTTACTCACTTTTTATTGTAAACATCGGATTAAGGCCGACGGTTTCGGACCGTTTCGGAGGTCCTTCTTCAGGGCGAGTGTTATGGTTGCGCGGTCGCACCCAGCTTGGTGCAGTCTCAGCCTAATCTTGCATATGTCAGGCTAAAATATAGGATAATATTCATTGTGATACACGCAAAAGGTATACAGATTAGGCAGTATCTAGTTATTATCAAACCTTGTAATTTCCAGTGTCATCAACCACATGGTTGGTTAGCATTACAACCGAGAGATTCCAGATTCGATCCTTGATTGGGATAGAAGAATAAACCTATTTGGCTAAAAACAAAAATACCACCAGTGAAACTTATTTAAAAACAAATCACCGCTGCCCCAACAGGGTACATGGGAATTCACATATATCATACGGAATGTGTGTGATTTAAATCAAAATAATATTAATGCAGAGCCCTTGTTGAGTGCCAAATCACATTGAGATTATAAAATATGCTGATCCCTTCATTGGTGTGTACCCGGAATGAACGGTGTAAAAATATGCAAACATTTTATTTCAATATTTAAGGACTCTATATTTTTCTGAAATATAGTAGATTATCATGAGTTACCAATTCTTTGTTTTAAAGGAAATTCATTTTCATTCATAAACGGTGTTAACATTTTCATAATATATTTTCAAAGAGTGTTGCGAGAAATATAAGAAAAAATTAATTTGGATATTTTATTTCGTAATGGTCAACACCAGAAATAGTGAATGCAATCGCGAAAAGAATAAATTTTATTTGAAAGCAAATGCGAGAACATTTTCGTAATAACTGTGACCTTATTTATATTGAAAGTTACGACAACAACCGAGTTAAAATAAAAAAAATGAAGTGATTCGACTCTTAGTTACGTAATTAAATTATTTTTATGTAAATGATCTATTTTCAATTGTTATAATTAAGGAGATACATGTGAATATATAAATTACACGTTAATTATACTTACTAAATTAACAATACTAAACACAATAACTTTTTAGTACATGCTAATTTTTAAAAGAAAATAATAAATTCTAATAAAGCTCGCAAAAGCAATTTTTTTAAATAAAAAGAAATCAATTCTAAAATCACATCAACAAATGCAAAATTTATCATAAAAAATGTATAAAAATACACCTCGTATAGAACCTTCATATCATGAACTGATGGTAAACCCTCTCGGAGGGTCTTCATTGCGATTGGAGAAGCGTGGGAGTTGAATACATATGAATAGACTCAAGTGTTATGTAGGCGGAACCTTAATATATTTAAGGTGATATCTTCTGAACACTTTATTAAAAAGAATGTAACTTCAGATGAGAAGAGGCTTACGATTTTGTTTAGAAAATTATAAGAGAATCTGAGACATGGCTTATGGAAAGGGGATAAAGGAGGGATAATTTTTTGAGAAAGAGTATGTGCTAGTTTAATATATATGTCGTCACACGGGTAAAAATTTATAGGGGAGAGCGTTTAAATCGTTTACTAGCTTAGGTATATAACGAATTATAATTGTATTAACTGTTATCATTACTGATACTTACGTATTTCTTAACGACAGGTAAATTTGAAACATCACAGATTTCATCTCCGTTACCCGTAAAATGGGTATGAGTAATTACTTGTTGCATCTAATATTATTTTACTTCATACTAGCTTTCCGCCCAGAAAGACACGGATTTATTAATTTTTCTTTAATTTAAAACACGATTTATTCATTATTGTTGCAACCGAAAGTTTCGATAACTTTGCATTCACCCTGGTCACAGTCAGGACAGTTTCTCTGTCTACTAGTGTTTTAAACTATATGCATACACCATCAACATTTTCTCTTTAAGAAATTTTAAAATTTCATTCAGTTATTTAGTGTTTCATTTTTCGATTTGAAAAAGTGGAAGAAGAGAATATTTAAAAATAGTAATAGTTTTTCCAATTTTAAAAATTCATTTGTAGGTTCATTATTTACTCATTTATTTTACAATTTGAAAACGTGCATTAGAAAGTTAAAATATTTTATGAGCCTTTAAGAATACACAAGGAATTGAACTTGGCCGCAATAAAATATTTCAAGTTAAATTTGAAATACTTTCCGATGTTGGATTGAGTAGTATTTTGAATAGCTCCTCTGACCGATTTCGGCCATGGTGGCCAATCTCAACAGAGACTAGCCAGCTGCCTAGGAAATATTATAGTGCGCACGTGCACGCTCTATTCTTTTTGAAAAGACAGCTAGAATGAATGACGACCATACAATATTATGGTTTACTAGCTTTCCGCCCGCGGCTTCGCCAGCGTGGACTACAAATTTCTGTACTTTGTGAATTTTCGAAGTAGAGGTGGTATGACAATTTTTAAGATTTAGAAACGTACGTGTGTAAAAATATATATCTAGTAGAAGGTTTAAGTTCGAAGTATGTCCTACATTAAATATAACAAAAGTACCACTGTTCAGTTTTATATAATTCTTATAATTCTATTTTATTTTTTTGCAAAATATTGACATTTTGGAAATCTGTCGTGTACTCTGAGAATAAAAAAGTTGATGTTTCCATGGATTTAACACATATTTGCTTATGGACGCAAATAATATCTTCTGCATGTTGGTTAGTCTTTGTTGTGATTAGCCGCCATTATCGTAATCTACTTTCGAGATCAAGAGAAGGCTACATTTATCAATAAAAAGTGCTGTGCAAATATCATTTAAAAAGATAGTTTAATGTACCTACGCGCATTGATGATGTGTTTTGATGGATCATTTTGAACCCTCATATCTTTTTTATATGTTAGCCGATTTGAATGAAACAAACACTAAAACCTCCGGGGGGTTAGCCGTAATACATAATCGACCGTATTTAAATCGGTTAAGCCGTTTCGAAGTTCACTGCGTACAAACACCCGACAAACAGACAAACAGACAAACAGACAAACAGACAAACCGACAAACAGACAAACAGACAAAAATTCTAAAAATCATTGTTTTGAGTTTAGAATCATAAAAGAAACACGAAACACTAATTTTTTCTTGAAAATATTAAATGTACAGACACGGCTAGTCTACGATTTTATTATATGTATAGATTTTCAAATTAGTTCTTTTATTTTATTATTTTTCTTGAGAATAGAAGAGTTTTTGTAAATAAAAATTTGGTAGGTTAATAAGGGGCTTGCTTTGTGGGTTTAATAATTCAAAATCTTATGGAAACCGTGGAAGGCTCAAAAAGTTCCAAACTATCAGTACACTTCGCAATTATTCACAAAGCTTTGACACGTTGACACGGGTGCGCCGTCAGCTGGCCTCATCGATCTACTTCGCTCTGATTTATATTAGCCCTTACGCTTTTGTTGGACTTTCATTCGATTGTCACCTGATGTCCTTAGTACCGATTCAAAGGATTGATCAATTTGGCGGACACGTGAAAAAAAAATCAAATGCCATTTGACGACTCGATTGGCGTAGTGGATACAGCAATGGTCTATTGCGCCGAAGGGTGTGGGTTCGATCTTTGCTTAATTTGGGACTAGATGGCGTTGTGTTAAATGTCAAGTAATATTTATTTATTTATCCTCAATCAATGAGAGTTACATAACTTCAAAAATGTATTGCATACAATTAGGTCTTTTGAGGCGCTTTTAAGTTGTCATTCCTTTTTTTGCTCACCATCGGTGCGGGAGGCAGCTTCCACCGAGAAAAACCGGTAAGAAACTCGATTCTTTGAAAAAACATGCCTTCGTGTGTATTTAGAAAATGCCTGTACTATTAGCAAAATAAATAAAAATGAAACATAAAATATATTATATCATAGGTAAAATACAGACCTTTTATATATTTTCATATAAATTTATCATAATTTTAAATTTCATGATTTTAATGTTTGTTGACTATGAAGTGATTGTCAAAAGATGACGGGTCGCATTTTGTTCACGGTGTTGCATGCAAATAACATATCTATACATTATAATATATCATTGGTTCTTGTATCATTGAACTACATCGCACTGATTTATATGAGCCCTTACGTCTTTGTTGGGCATCGTCACCTGATGTCCGACCCTTAGTATATATAATACTATTGATTCTTTAGCATTGGTACGCCCAATTTTGTAAGGGACACGTATTCTTGTATGAAAGAACGAACCACGTGCCTTGTCAATCTCGATGAAAGAAACATTGGCGACCCGATTGGCGTAGTGGATACAGAAAATTATTATGTGACTACTACTATTATGTGATTATTACTATTTTCTACTGTCTGGGTGTTAATTTATCTATAGAATATATGTATTTACAGAAAATATGTTTACGTATGTCTAACTAATGAAAATATATTTATTGTACACCATACATATAAATTTCATCAGTTATCAACATTTATTAACTACGTGCAAGGGCGACTATATCGCTGACAGCGATCTCTGCCAGACAACCATATCTAACTTTTGTATTCGTGCGAATTACGAGATCACAAGTTAGCCTACATGTTATTCTGGATCCTTACATATGAATACAAAGTTTTATCACAATCGGTTCAGTAGTTTTTGCATGACACATACATCCTCAACTTTCGCATTTATAATATTAGTAGGATATTATAGACTATAGGTCATATAACATTATGCTACCAGGGAGGAGCACCTAGTCCTTGATAAAATAGAAATGCATCGTGACTTGCACACAAGATGTTCGCTTTAACACAAATTGAGTGAGACAATCTGAAAGCATATTAAGATTATGTTATGCATCACCATGCTCTCATTCACCATTGAGGCAGGTACTCAAATTAATATCGTTTGTCGAACTAACAACCACGACCAAGCACACACTACTGATGTATCTTCTACTCTGATACTAATTCTGGTGAAATATTTAGTACATTAATAGATATATAGTTAAATATCTTTGAGGTCTCGAGTTCGCTTGCTGGGGGGGCCAAAAAATATCAGTGAGATTTTTCTTACAAAAAGTCTCAATAGCAACCCTAGGTCCGGAAGTTCGCGGTATTGGAGCATCCCGCCTCAGAGAGAACGTAAAAGCGTCGGTCCTGCGCCTGATCTCTCTCCGGTCGTGTCGGTTTGCCACCTTTGCTCCTGTAGTTTAATGTTATATATATAGTCTTTAAAATATAGCCTATGGCACTCGTGAATAATGTAGCTTTCGAATGATGACAGAATTTTTAAAATCGGTCCAGTAGTTTTTGAGTCTAACAACTTAACAAATAAACAAAGTTTTCCTCTTTGTAATATTATTAGTGTAGATTATAGAAGGGAAATCAAGTAACTCCAGACACTGGTTAGACAATTTCTTAATTTCAAATAATAGTAGCAACGTCATACAGGTATGTATTGATATCATTCATCAGACTAACTTCCGTATTCTAATACGTACCTTGAACATTCCTCGACTCCACTCAACCTCGGTCACTATTCGGTCTCTTTGGTGGATACTCCAGTTATGTCAAACTTTTATTTAGAATACCGAATAATATTTCTCAACGTCATATTTGACGTAACCTTAGCCGCGGTTGAGTGGAGGAGTATTGAGATAACTTCTTAGAATATGGGTGTTAGTACGTATTAATTTCGCCTGCAACTATTATTACAACTGTCAAACTTAAGCAATATGCATCCAACAGATTCACTGTACCATCCTTCAAGGGTTTGGAACTTGTGCAGATTTAATCGGCAGATATTATACATTCAGGGCTCTCAAAGCAATCAGCCGCAGCAGATCTAAATCAAAACTTCGTGCTAACAGATGCCATTGTATAAATAGGGATTGTGGAATGATGGCCCATTATTTTAATGTTCATCTTTAAAAAATGCTTTTTCAAATACCTAAAATCGAACGGGAATATTCGCGGCTGAGATCGTTAAGCACAGTTTTTATTAACAACTAATAAAATAATGTATACTAATTAAATCAATACTCATCAACTTTTAAACAAAACTTATATTTTTTATATTAAGATCTCCTTCGAGGCTTCAAAAATCTGCTTACATATTACGACTTTTGTATTTTATGTTATTTGGGTCTAACGAACTTGTGATCTCTTTGATTCGGACTTCTTCGTTAAATTTAACACCAATGCTTTTACTGAAGTCATGAAGCTATCTTATTCCATAAGAAACTAAGTCGTTAAAGTTGCCAATGCAAATGTAATTCTAAGTTTAAATAATTTATTCACTTATACATTTATCATTAACGATGCTTGTTGCAAAGATCCTATATTTCTATTTTTATATATAAAATTCAAAGATGACTGATTGCCATAGTTGTTCGGGCTGAAATTTGGCATTCAGGTAGATGTTATGACGTAGCTATAGACATCCTTTAAGAAAGGATTTTGAACAAATCCGAGGGGACTGGGGAAAACGCGTGTACACGTGTAAAACCGCAGGGCAAAGCTAGCCGTATATAAAAGTTACAAAAATATGCAGATATGAAGGGTAAAGAAATCCAATAGCTCCAGAGATTTGCGACAATTGATCAAATCATATAACGGTACGAATGTAGCAGTTATGTATTAAAAGGTTTCGCATTTCGGAAAATTTGGCAAATGTTTTATGACAGCAAAATATTTTTCATTGAACCTAGCGGTTATTATGAAAAAGGTTTGCATACATTTGAATTTAGAAGTTCAATAGAAAATATGCATGTTATTGTAAATTACCAAATAACGTTAGTTTAGGCTATCTCGTGGGAGTGTAATTTGTTATCTATTCATTGAATAAATACGGTTTATTAATCGGTAATAAACTTCGATAGAATGTAATCCAATGAAAAATAAATAGTTGATAAACGTGATAATATATTTAGATATATTATAATTACGTGAGGTAGATAATAATCTAACGTTATTTACTATTTGAAGGTGAAATATACACCCATTTCCTTTTCCTATTTTTTTTTCGCAAATTTAGATGCACACGGCTTCTCAAAAACATGAGCCATTCTCACCTATAGGCGCATTGATATAAGAGCCAACATAGAACCTATAAACCAAAGTATACAATATATATTTTTAAAAATTTAACCTAACAATTTGTTCGCACAATAACTATATATTGTATGAACTGTAAGATTTACAAAATAAGCATACATGATAAACAACGTCTTCCGTCATCTCAAATAAATTATATAAACACTAAAGTTGGCCAACGTTTTATATTCTGAGAGCTAGGACCATTTTTGGTGAGGTGTTTGAGGCAAGCTGAAAACTTGTCTGATGCTTCTATGATCTTTTCCTATTATGTATTCTTTGGAATTGTAAACTTTAATAACAATGTAATCAAAGTGGCTGTTTAAAAGAATAACTATCGAGTTTCTTGCCGGTATCTCCTCGATAGAATCGACTTTCCGAACCGGCGGTAAATTAAAAAAAATGACTATTGATAAATACTTTGTAAAAAGTTTACATGAATAACAATATTTTCTATTATAATTCATGTAGACTTTAAACTGTAGACCAGCTGGTCAGAAAGTCCTACCAAAGAGACCTGTCATTTTGAGAATACTATATTTTAGCTATAAAAAATACCCTATTAAAATTACAAGTTGCCTCGAATACATTTTGTATACTTCTTTTTGGTTTTGCAAAATAATTTTGAACGCGCCCGGCAATATTAAAACCCCGATTCAATCGTCTGGCTAATTTTTTTATTCTTAAAACATTATACTACAGCATTTTTAAAATTGGATGTTGCTTAAAATATATTATTTATATTTCGGGTTAAGCTAAAAGCCCTGCTCGCTAATCACCAGCCAGGTCTGTAGTTCCACATCAGAGTATTATTCTAGGCATTATACGAGTTTTCAGCTTGCCTCAAACACCCCGTTAAAAATGATCCTAGCTCTCGGAGTAATGTTTTCTCTCAAGTATAAAATATAAGGAGCGCACTACAGTGACAAATGGGTCCATACATTTTTTTCTTGTTGACATCCAAGTCGGTAAAATTTCTATAGACGGTGTTATTTTATTTCCATCGTGATTTATTATCTACGTTTTGCAGGCGAAGAAATACAAGAAGACTAGACTTTTGGATACGTGAATAGAAAAATTTAAATTACGTTTGAAATATTCAATCTTTATTATTCTATTCCATTAAAAACATGTGAGATGTAACTTCAATTCACCAACAAGATAATTGAGGTTTATATGGGTGCCATGTTCTTTTTACTCAAGATGTGGATGTAAATGAAGCTCAAAATTTTCTCGCATATTTTTTACGTGCAGGCTATTTTATGCTTGTAAGCAATGACCTTAGGGTGTGGTTAACAGGGCAATCATCCGAGGCCTTGCCCCAGCAGGAGCCTCGGTCACCCTGATATTCCTGAGTATTATTACCACCACGCATATAACAGTTGCGTCTGGTGAATCACGTATCCGACTGATTGGCTTTCAACTCGTGCTATTATATCAATCAAAAATTACGTAGCTCATAAGTTAGATTACTGAGGTTTCATTATTTTTTTTGTGGACGGGAAACATCCGATAACATTAATCTTCAAATTTATCACCTCTGTATTTGCCAACTTTGTATTTAAATAAATAAATGTAAATAACTTTAAACGCAAATTTTATTAAATTGTATAACTAGCATTTCTCTTTTCGACGAGATAAATAAAATATCTTATGTCCTGTTGCATCTTCCAAACAATGTGTCTACAAAATTCATCTAAATTAGTAGTTTAAACGTGAAGCAGAGACAGACAAACATACAGAGTTCCTTTAGCATTTAAAAGTAAGGATACCAGATCAATGGCAACGAAAATAAAATTTTCGATATCGTGATAAAATGAAATGTCCAAATATCAGTGACACATTTGTATCACGCGGCATCCATTTGCAATGTGCCAAAAGTTTAGCGATGCATTATCGAATAAGTACAATATCGTGGCAAAGCTAGCTCCGATATCAAACGTTTGCGATCTCAAATTGTATAGCACAAGAGCTGTTTTACAAACGTGGTGCTATCTCAAATGGTATCTAAGAGCTGGTATTCTGTTTTCTGTTGATTTACTAAGAACCAACTCTGAAATATAATTAATACGAGATTTAGTCACGAGTAACTGACTCGCGAGGTTTCAACGCAAATTAAAAAAAAATAGAATTATAGTTAACTAGCTTTCCGCCCGCGGCTTCGCACGCGTGGGCTACTAATTTCTGTAATTTTTAGAGGCGCACGACAAAAGTTTAGGAAAATTACAGTCGCAGGACCGCTCATATATACGCATGTTTTTATAATTTTCTATGGAAATAGATTTCACCAAAATCTCACAGTGCGCGCGTCTCTTCCAAATACAGAAAATTGTAGCACACGCGAGCGAAGCCGCGGGCGGAGAGTTAGTTATTTTTTGAAGGTTTTTGGGAATTCATTGAGTGTTTTTACCGTATCTATACGTTAAGAGTATAAAAAGACATGACCGCAAGTCAACCAAAATCTCACATTGTCACGCGGTATGACATTTTCACGACTTTAGAAGCGTATATCTCAAAAAATATTTAATTTAGCAAAAAACTAATTTAGAAACCTCTATTTCATTTTTAAAGATCTATCTAATGACACCTCATTCAATGATGTGTTCGCGAATTTATTTTTTTACCCTCCGTTTACATGTATGGAGGACAACCCCTAAAATTATTTTTTTCAAATAAAATATAGTCTATAAGTTGCACCTAATATTGGTCTATCAGCATGTGAAATTTTATCAAAAACTGTCCAGTCTTTTTTACGTGATTGACGCACATACAAACAGATAAACAGACAAACAGACAAACAGACAAACAGAAAAAAAAAATTCTAACCATAATTTTGGTATCTATAGAACATACATATTGCATACCAATTACTCTTTTTGAAAAATATTCAATGTACAGAAATGGTTCGGTTACTGTTTTATTATATGTATAGATGTATAGATAATAAAAATAATGGCTCCCCTGATGGATTTCGGCCATGGTGGCCACTCTCAACAGAGTAGCCAGCTGGGCAGGAGATATTATAGTACACAAGTGTACGCGTGAACACAGGTGCATTCTCTATCCAACACCGCCATTTTTCAGACTTAGGGTTATTAATGAGATTTTCTTGTGAGAAAATCCCAAAAACGCGTTCTTTTGGCTCCACCCAGGATTCAAACCAGTCAATCTGTAGTCAAAGATGCAACCACTAGACCAACAAGGCAGTAAAAAATATATACGAATATACTATAATTAAACCTTTCATAAAGGAAGAAAAATAAATGTATAAAAATTTTAAACGGAAATTCCAAATTGTAATTTTCTATATGAATTGATCTTTGTTGAAAGTTTGTAAATACCGTTAGCTATTGAATCAGCCGATCAGCTTTTAATCTAAGTTTGGGGAAATTTATTCAGCTCTCAGACTAATTGAAAGCCTTGTAGCTGTGGTACTAATGGTTCTTGTTAATTGGCTTGTCACATTCTAGTGTTTTCCTTTGACAGTTTATAAACAGGAGGTTATAGGAGAATAACCAAATATGTTTAGGGTTTAAGTCTCTGATATACTGTATACGGATGAATGCTGGGAATATATTGCTTGGGACATTTATGATTATAAAAAAAAATAAAAAAATATTTCATTTCACAAATTATTCAACTATAGCTATATGATTGCATACTACTTGTAAGCATTAAAATGCCTGTGACAGGAGTATTCACTCTTCCATAACACAGTTTAACAATAATATATTTTGTTATTGATTACATGATTTTTTAAATACAAATCTATATTTTGTCGTATAAGTACGTTTCTTACATTGTGCAATGTACAAAATGAAGCAGTTTTATTTGTTACTAGCTTTTTGCCCGCGGCTTCGCCCGCGTGGACTACAAAATCTGTACTTTGTGGATTTTCAAAGTAGAGGTGGTGTGACAATTTTTACGATTTAGAAACGTACGTTTGTAAATACATATATCTATTTCGTCAAAAGTTTATTTTTTGCAAAAATCCCGTTAATAAACTTCTATTTTATTGAAAAGGAACTATCAAATAACTACGATTTAATAACTGTTATTTCTTTAGTCCGAAATCAAATATAAAAAAGTGTCACTGTTCATGTTTCTATAAATCTAGTAATTCTATTCTTTTTTTGCGAAATTTTTACATTTTCGATATCTGTCGTATACTCCTAGAATGAAAGAGACTAATACTATGTTTTCACGCATTTAACGCATATTTGCTTATGGACGCAAATAAAAACTTCTGCATTTTGGTTAGTCTTTGTGATTGGCCGCCATGATATTAAACTACTTTGGAGATTAAGAGAAGGTTACATTTATTATTAAAAAGTACTGTGCAAAAACACCTAAAAAGTTTCAACTTTATGTACCTACGCGCATTGATGATGTGTTTTGATGGATCACTTTGAACCCTCATATCTTTTTTACTTGTTAACTGATTTGAATGAAACAAACACTAAAACCTCCGGGGGGCTTGCCGTAATTCATAATCGAAAGTCGCATTTAAAGTTTGTTCTGTTTCGGAGTTCAGTGCGTACAAACGCCCGACAAACAGACAAAAATTCTAAAAATCATTGTTTTGAGTTTAGAATCATAAATGAAACACAAAACACTAATTTTTTCTTGAAAATATTAAATGTACAGACACGGCTAGTCTACAATTTTATTATATGACTAGCTTTTGCCCGCGGCTTCGCTCGCGTAGACTACAAAATGAACATAGTTGTTATAAAAAATATGACATTAATTATATATAATTTAATTTAACGCTCATTTATACAATTTTA
>LQNK01001928.1:0-11000 GCA_001586405.1 Phoebis sennae | reverse complement strand
AAAAATCATTGTTTTGAGTTTAGAATCATAAACGAAACACGAAACACTATTTTTTTCTTGAAAATATTAAATGTACAGACACGGCTAGTCTACGATTTTATTATATGTATAGATTTGTTGAAGTGCAGTGGGAACCAATCACAATTTGAAAATATTTATTCAACCCTAAAACTAATTGATAGTATACACAACACGAGTGGTCTCAGTTAATTGGTGTGCCACTTTGTAGTGTCTTCGATTGGCTTATAAACAAGAGGTGAACAGGATAACCAAGGACAACTATTGAATTTCATTTTGAGCGTTGCGGTAATTGCTGCTGTCAAATTCAAATTCAAATCATTTATCCAAATTGGCTTTTTTGAAAGCTCTTTTGAAACGTCACATACATTTTTTTTTATGTACCACCGATTCGGAAGGCAGTGTCAAACAACAAATAAACATGTATAATGTACAACAAATAAAGTGTACAACGAATATTTATTTATTTATTTATTTATTAAATTAATACGGTTGCCACCAATTACATTAAAACATTACACAAAAATATAAACATCCAAAATAGTAATGATAGGGAGGCCTTTTTGCCACCATTGTGCCTGCCTTTTTTATCTCCTATATATTTTATTGAATATGGTAAGTACTCGCGTTAAAACAAACACAAGATAATAGAAAAGGATTTTCCTTTTTTAACTTTAATTTTCTACTTTTTAGTGTGAGGAAGTCGGGTCTATTTTTTGGCAAAATGTTTTTATTTTTCCCTTTTTAGTGTCATGTGAAGGGTAAGCACATCATCTAGTCACAATTCAGTTGGTATTTACATCATAAAACCTTAACCGCAGAACTTATTCTGTTAATTTGGAGGAGTTCCCTCGAATATCTACCACATGGATGATCAGACTATGAGACCACACTGACACTATTCTTTGAAATGCAAAAAGAATTTTCCAAATCGGTCCATAAACGCCGGAGATATGCGGTAACATACATAATTTTTTTTAAAGTCGGTTAAAACTACTATTAAAATTATCTGTTTAACAAACATTAAACACTACAATTCCTTATAAAATATAATATACGTGAACTAACATATTTTCCGCCAATATATGACGAAACCTTTTAGGCCTTGCCTTATGTTACAGAGCAAACAGCCTTAGTACACAAACCTGATCTGAGACTGATATTTCAGACTTGACCTTTTTATGGGTGATATCAAATATTGTTATAAATTAGCCTCTAGGGCCATTTAAGTTTAATTATACAAGGATTTATGCAAGGACAGATTTGGAGATTTAATTAATTAATAAAACAAAGTGGTAATTTCTGTAATTTTGTTGGAAGGTATTAACAAAAATGAAGGGACGGTCTAGGCAAAAGTCAATAATAGGTTCTTGGAAATAAGTTTTTAAAAATCAACTAATTTAGGTTATATTTTAAACAGTTAGATGGTATCCCTTGATATCATCGTTTGCAATATAAATAAATTAAAAATAATATTCTCAAAAAGACAGGTCTTTTTTGTGAACCTGCTGGGTAAAAAAAACCGCTACTCACCAGCCAGGCTTGCAGTTCCATGTCGGGGTATAATAGATGAGGCATCATACAAGTTTTCAGCTTGCTTCAAACACCTTCCCAAAAAATGGTCACAGCTCTCGGAATACCATAACCTTTCAGCAGTGATACCCAACGCGCTAACCACTGCACTAAGGATGAAACGGATGTGATAATGCCTTATTTTTTTATGGCAGATCAAGCAAAGGAGCAAGTGGGTCACGGGTGGGTGATGTTAAGTGATCGCCGCCGCCCGTGGACACCTGAAACACCGGGAGTGACGCAGGTGCTTTGCCGGCTTTTGATGGACATATATGCTCGTCTCTCCAAGGCCCTAATGTCAAATTTATTCTTATACTTATAATGACCTTGAATTTAATAAGAGTTAATTGACAAACTCATAAACAAGCACAGTTTCTTAATTGAAGTTTGTCGATGAAGTAGATTGGCTATTATGACGTAATCTTAATTAAAACATTTTGGGTGTGTTTACGTAATTTAGCGATTGTGGCGTTTAAATGGGACTTAATTAACGTGGATTGGAGGGTTATTACTTCGGATGTTTTTAAACTTTTAAGTACGTTTTACCTTTAGTAGTCTTTTTGCCTTTCAAATGTTCATTGTCTTAGGGTTAAATGACAATTTAAATGAGAACTTATAGAAGTATAAAACCTTTCTAGGAATATCAAAACCCTTTTCTAGTTCTTCCTTTTTCAAAACCTGTGACATTACCAAGGTAATAAAAACCAAGTTTGTTGAATAGATAAAAATTTCTTGTAGACAACTGCTTTGCTATATTTATTGACAAATGTTAGAGATTTAGATATGATCCATTCTAGGTTTTGTCCTCGGCTTTGTTCACGTTAATTTCAGTGTCTATAGGTCTATATATCAATATCCTACCACCTTTTAGCTTATCTGTATACGAAAGATCATTTAAACCCGTTTAGTAGTTGCGTTTGACACACAAACCTCCAAACATTCAGATTTCAGAAACTGAGAAATGCAACTTTCACATTTAATCAGTAGAACTAGGATCATTTATTACATTTTGAATACAATTAAAAACTTTATTTATTTATAATACATTTTAATTTTAAATTTCACAAAAATTCTAAATTTTCATAATAAAAGCCTCGCCAATGTACCAGGAAAGCATATGTAAGGCACAAAGAATGCCTCATTAGCGTAAGCACTTCGATAGTGTTCTCGTGCTTAAGTATTCTGATTCTAAGATAAGGGCCATGTCCCTTTTTATTAATACATCCTTTGTGTATTGATGTATTTGTAAAATCATTTTTATTTTGCTAAAAACCTTAGTAATATGCAATGAATTAACTTATATCAACAAAATAATATTATGCTTGTTATTTATACAATTAATAAATTATTCTTATAGAAAACTGTAGTGCGTATGTAAATTTCATTCGATGCAAATCTATAATTATAAATAAAAAAATATATCTGAATAAGCAAGTTTTTCCAAAAAATATTTTTATTTTTATACGACGCAAAAAAATATATTCACTTTAAAACAGGATAATTTGATATTGTTGTGAGATTTCGGATTTCTGGAAATACAATAATAATACACCTACATAGTATAGTTTCTCCAATGTACTAGGAAAGCATAAATGAAAGGCACAAAGAATGCTTCATTAGTGTGAGTACGTCGATAGTGTTCTCACGCTTTAAGTGTGACTGTGATAAGGACCCTGTCCCTTTTAATTTATACATCCTTTGTGTATCGTTGTGTGTTCTAAAATATTGGTTCTTTAATAGTTACGTTGCATGAAACTGTCATATTTTCCGTTCGTGTTCTGGGACACGTCTTTCCAGGGTGACGAAAGTTTGTTTGTGTAAAATTTAAAAGAGTGTACAGAATTTTTCCCTTAGGGCTTTTTTTCATACGTCAAAAATCGTGCAACCACTGTATGATTTTAACACTGTGGTTGAAATCTCCGATTTGTTGCATTTGGTAGGTTAACACATGGGATACCTTTTACCTGGTTCACGGGATAATAAAAAATATAGTATAGTAGCTGTTCCTCGCTTTCGCTTTCGTATCGTAATGTCATAAAGCATATAGCTTTCCTGGATAATCTGGATCGTAATGTCATAAAGCATATAGCAGTTTCAGAATTTTCGCTTTCATGTAAATCCCCCTTTAAATTATTAGTAGAGATGCGCCAAATATTTATTCGGCTTATTCGACATCTTTTTCACTATTTGTTTTCGGCCGAGTACATTTATTTTCTTAAACTATTGAAAAGGTCCAAACGTTATGTTTTGTTTAAACTTATAAAATTAATTATAAAAAATACCGAATGTATTCGGTTATTCGGTGAAACCACGATTCGACGCATCAATAATTATTATTAGTATAGATTTAATTTATTTTCTCTTCAATATGTATTTAAATGCGGTTTTGTATTCAGTACTAGCTGTGCCCTTCAGTTTCATCTTCATTCACGTATATTTGCTGTTTCCGTGAGAGTTCCATGATAAAAAGTATTGTCCTTTCTCATGTTAAACTATATTACAAAATTTAATCCAAATCTGTGCAGTGGTTTAGGCGTGGAACAGAGGCAGCAGACAGACTTACTCTCGCATTTATTACATTAATATCAGGATGTTGCTTATTAAAAACATAATACTGCGCGACAGAAATAATCCTTCAAACAAATTAGAATGAGATGTAAATTGTAAAATCGTTAATTAACCGCTGGTTAAACATAATCGCTTGTTAAGTAAAGTTTGGTTCAGCAAAATTTATTCCTGAACGACTCGACTTGACATCTCTTAAGAAGTATTAAATTTTCTGACTTAATGAGTCTTTACTTGGGAACTATTTGTTTTAAAATTGGGTACAAATGTTTTCTTCTATTTTACTTTTTTGTGGTGTAATAAAACTAATAACATTTCACAAAAGCTTCCACACTAATTTAGTACTTAACAAGTAAATATTACTTTAATCTGGGACATTTTACACTACACTATTTAGTTCCAAACTAAGCAAAGCTTATATGTACCATGGAAGCTAGTAAAAACTTAAGCATATTTTTATAAAAGCATACATACTAAAGATAGATAAACACCCAGACAGGAGAAAATTACAATGTTCATCACATCATAATCTTCTACTCGTGGGGATCGAACCCATACCCGAGCTAAGCTTGCGTCGTAATGCATCAAGACCTTTCATTTGATACCTCACTCGGCTATATTCATTTGAAAATCGCCTATTTCACCCCCCCATCTCTTCGTAACCTACCGATTTCGCTCATCTTCGAAATCGGCATTTTCTTTTGTCTAAACTATTTGCCAATGAAATTTAATCAAAACCGAATAAACAATACTCAAGTTATCATCGGACAAATTTTTTCCTACTTGCATACAAACATACAATCGCCCTGTCATCTCAATACAGAGACCTTGCTTCGAAAGAGAGCAAAATGTATAATACAAATATTGTTTTTAAAAAATATTTTTGTTTCCACAAAGATTTGTATCCCAGGCCATAAACCATCGTAATCTTTCCGGCGCATCTTCTCCATTACCGAAACCGTTTTTAAATTCAATTACATTCGGTCAATTACGTTGCCTTTGATACTATTCTTTCAGCTTAAAACGTATTTTTACACATATTAATAAATTAAGATTCAGGTAAAAAAAAGGACAAAGTATGATTATATTTAATTTTCACTATACAGGTAACAACAACCTCAGATCGAATATAAAGAATATGAAGAATGAATATCAAAGAAAATAATTTATTATAACCAAAAATTTTCTCCTAATTATGTCTAAATATATTTCATTCTGAAAGAATAAGCCAATTCCAATCGAAAGGTTCTGAGATAAATCATATTTATAAAGATATCCGTACACATAAAAACGTAGAATAGAACCCCTAGAACCTTTTTTAGGCCAAGCCAACACATTTAATCATCTTCCATATGTTAAAAGTCCAGTGTGCCTTAGATGAAATAATAATACAGTAGAAATAACAAATAGAATTGCAAGCCAGTCAAAAGACAGGCAATTTTGTACTGTTACAAAGGTCTTGATTCACATGGATGTTAAATTTGTTGTATTCAAGCGAGATTATCTTGAAGCGAATGTAAGTAGGGCGTCAAAGAATTTACATTTAAATGAAGATTTAGCTTACATACGATTGCGTGTAAAGAAATATAGGCCTTTCTCAGGTTCAAAACTTCATCATGCTTAAAAACTTTTGAATTTAGTTTTGAAATTTATTATTCATCATGCTTTAAATTTTTGAATTTAGTAAAGTGCTTTTGCAAGTTATTATTGATTATTCTTAAACACATTTGAATTTAGTATTGAAATTTATTATTGATCATTTTTAAACACATTTGAATTTAGTTTTAAGAATTATTATTCTTAACTTTTGAATTTAATCTTGATATTTGTTATCGATCATGCTTAAAAAAATTTGAATTTAGTTTTGAGATTTATTATTGATCATGCTTAGAAACTTTTGAATTTAGTTTTTATGTTTACTATTAACCGAGCAAAGCGAGGTCTCAGAGTAGAGATGGCCAGGCTATTGTATGTGAGTATATTTGTATTGTATGTTTGTATGTAAGTATGAAAACCTTTTTTCGACGATAACATAAGTATTGTTTATCTGATCTTGATAAAATATCATAGGCAAATAGTTTATACTTACAAAGATAGTTGGGATAAACAAGGCGTAAATAGCATAGAAAAAGAAAAATCTTGAGTACAAAAATTAGCTAAATGGGTGGTGGAGGAGGTAACAAAGATGGAGAGGGGGGAAGGTGAAATAGGCATTTCAATGGAAGTTCTTGATTTATACATTTAATATGTGTGTGTGTTTTAAGAAGTGCCTGATGAAAATCAGTTTAGCTGTTTGAAAATGGTCATGGGTGAAATTGGGGACGAATAAAGGAATTTCTGCAAATATATTCAAAGCGTTTCAAATGAAAGCGCAGTGGCATAGTACTGCTAACTTATAGCCGTTTTCAATAATGTATCAAAGATTAGTGATAGATTGTTATCTCAGATTAAATGACATTTGATTTTCAAAAGTCATAACAAAAGCTATCCGTCGACAGCATATTGAAATCAAAGTAAGTGCAAATACATAGATTTGCCTGACTTTAGTAAGCAAAACAAGGGATAGATAGAATATTGAAAACGGCCGCTAATTGAGAGTGTCCTAAGCTTCGATTGATGAAATAATTGCGAATGAAAATCCGATTGTCGATATATCGGTTTGTTTATATTAATTTACATGATTACCCGATTGGCGTAGTGGATATAGCAATGGTCTATTGCGCCGGAGAGTGTGTGTGGGTTCGATCCCCACGAGTAGAAATTTATGATGTGATAAACTTTGATGTGATTTCTACTGTCTGGGTGTTCATTTATCTATAGTATGTATGTATTCACAAAATAAAGTATAATAGCATTATACAAACTTTGCTTAGTTTGGTTCTAGATGGCTATGTGTTAAATGTCCAGGAATATTTATTTATTTATATCTAACTGAATGTTATTTAATAAATTAATTAGTAGTTTAAGTAAAGTTTTGACTTTATTAAAACTTCATTAATTACTAGCTGTGCGCGGTTTACCCTCATATGTGTTTTCTCGTTCCCATGTGATTTTATCAAAATCATTTCTTAGCGGATGCCTACGTAATAACATCTACGTGAATGCCAAATTTCAGCCCGATTCGTCCAATGGTTTCCGATGTGCATTGATAGATCACTATCGGCCGTTTACAATATTCTATCTATCCCTTGTTTTGCTTACTAAAGTCAGACAAATCTATCTATTAGCACTTACTTTGATTTCAATATCCTATCGACGTATACATTTGCTATAACTTTTGTCTATCTATTGTCATGTAATTTAACATAACAATCTATCCATAATCATTGATACATTATTGAAAATGGCCGTATGTCAATCAGTCAGTCGGTCAAGGGTTAGGCCTTGAGTTTTATGTATAGAGATATGCAATAATAGTAAGGTAGGCTTTTTAAACTGAAAATTAATAACCCTTTTTTGTTACAGGTAAAAATATCTTGACATCGATTCGGTAATTATAAACACAAGAATTACACTACGTACAGCCATTCTTAGTTTCTTTCAAAAGCAATTGATTTTATTAATTATCATAGAGCCGTACAAAGCAAATTAAAGAGAGGTATAATAATAGCGAATAATTAACGCGACAATAAATGAAAATAACTAAAGCCACACTGCATTTTAATTAGTTAATTAAAAACGCCAGCTTATTCTGAAAATGGATTGCTCACTGTAGGTGCGAAAAATGAAATACACTGTCTCAATTTCTTTTGTATATTTTCTCTACAAAATTAGGTAGATGTGCATGAATTTGTTTCCATAAACGAATTGAGATTAAACATTAGTACTAATATAGAGTATTGAATTATTATTTCTTTATTTCTGATTATGCCATTACAAGTTATTTACCTAATACAACGGTGACTTAAGAGTTAACAATAAAAACTAGGTGGTAATTATACTATTTTAGAGTAACATGCAATAAAGAAGAGAATCCTTGCTACTTCACTCAATATCCGTTCTTTTATAAACGCTGACGCTTTAGTCTTAGTTACAATTTAAAAATAGCAAATAAAATTAAATCCTCGGTTACTTAATATAGTCTTCTTTCCCAATTGGTCTATACACGCCGCTGGTATAGACCTATTTTTTATACATACATTAAAAACTTATTTTTTGGAAGTCTGTATAGAAATCTAAATAGTCAATAACTATTTTTTAAAGCAGTAGTTTCACCTTTTCACGCCTATATATGAAACATAAGTGTGAAATTAAATAACGAAAAAGTTAACTAATCCTTTAGTATTCTATATAAGTTTCAATTAATTTAGCCTATATCCAGTCTACCTGAAGAACACTGATTTCATTTGGGACCTTAGGGCTGTTCACTATTATTTTTATGTTCCACATGTGATAGAAAATTTAGTACTAATATTATGTCAATAATATGTTTTCTCAAAATGATAATATAGGGTATTATAGATATGGATTTTATTCGAATTATGAATAAGTAAAACTAGATTGAATATTTTAAATATCGAAGGTATTTGATATTAGGCTGAACTCTTCCTTTTCGCTGCCAATTACTGAAATAAATTTATCTTCATACATCTAGGAATGTCCGTGCGGTTGCATTTCCGTAAATTAATGTTATATAGCCTAGGTTTCTTAACAAAGATGCAGCTTCTTAATATGACAGAATTTGTGATATCGGCCCGGTAGTATGATAGACATTACAAACATTACAAACAAAACACACATGATTTGTAATATTAGTATTTAAGTATAGGTTTTTCTCTATTATAGAAAAAATAAAATTGTAACGGACCATAATTTTATTATTTTAAAAAGAAACAATTAATTTGAATGTCTCAATCTTCATTGGCAACGACAAGAAAACATATTCTTGCGATCCATATATTAATTACTAGCTTTCCGCCCGCGGCTTCGCACGCATGGGCTACTAATTTCTGTATTTTTAGAGGAGCACAACAAAAGTTTAAAAAAATAACGATCGCAGGACCAGTGATATATGCGCGTGTCTATAGTTTTTTTAATAATTTTCTATGGAAATAGGTCTGACCAAAATCTCACAGAGCGCGCGCCTCTTTAAAAATACAGAAAATCGAATCCCACGCGAGTGAAGCCGCGGGCAGAGAGTTAGTTATTTTTTGAAGGTTTTTGAGGATTCATTGAGTGTTTTAACGTCTTAATCTATAAGTTAAGAGTATAAAAAAGCATGTCCGCAACTCAACCAAAATCTCATAATCACGTGGTATGACATTTTCACGACTTTAGGAGCTTATATCTCAAAAAATATTTACTTAAGCAAAAAACGCATTTAGAAACCTCTATTTCATTTTTAAAGACCTATCCAATGACACCTCATTTAATGATGTACTCGTATATTTATTTCTTTACCCTCCATTTACATGTATGGGAAGCCACCCCATAATATATTTTTTTTCAAATAAAATGTAGCCTATAATTTGCTAGGTGCAAATTCATGATCTATCAACATATGAAAATTTATCAAAATCTGCCTGGTGGTTATTGCGTGATTGACGAACATACAAACAGATAAACAGACAAACAGACAAACAGAAAAAAAATTTTTTAACCATGGTTTTGGTATCTATAGAACATACATATTGCGTACCAATTACTCTTTTTGAAAAATATTCAATGTACAGAAATGGTTCGGTTACTGTTTTATTATATGTATAGATTATTCTGTGCAAATGACAACCCTAATCCCAGTTAGTATTGTGTATAGCCAAGGATAATATTGACTGAGATTGTCCAATTCTAGCAATACTCTGATATTCTGAATTATATAACTCGCCACTATGATTACGTGATTACGAGTAAGCAAACTGTCGATCATAAGGTTCAAACTTTTAATACTTTTCTAACCCTTTTATTTGATAAGCATGCTCCACTGCGACCTGTGAAGTTAAAGCAATTACCGTCGCCCTGGCTTACACCAGAAATACGAAAGTTAATAAAAATAAAAAATCGTGCTAAATCGAAATTGAGAACTTGCAAGTCTCCTGAAATGCTTGAAAAATATAAGACTATTAGAAATCGCTGCTGTATTATGTGTAGGGATGCACAACGACGCCATATCTTTAAAAGTGTTGAAAACGGCAACACCTTCAAAATTTGGAAATTTCTCAAATCCTTAGGAGTTGGAAAAGCCAACAATGATTCTATCCCTTCCCATCTTAATGTTGATATTCTGAATAATTATTTTTGCTCAGTAAACACATTGTCAAATTTAAATAGACAAAATACGTTAAATCAGCTTTCTAGTTTACCAATTCCTGCCTATCCACCGTTCACTTTTAATCAATTATCCGACAGTGATGTTAAGAAGATCATCTTGTCCATCTCTTCCAGAGCCATCGGCAGTGACTGTATTGGCCGTAATATGATCATTCCCATCCTTGATATCATTACTCCAATCCTTACACATATCCTGAATTTTTCCCTTACCTCCTGTGAATTTCCTACATCGTGGAAAGATGCTCATATCATTCCTCTCCCTAAAAAGAGCAACCCATCTTCCCTGAACGAATATCGACCCATATCGATCCTCCCTTTCCTTTCAAAGATTTTGGAACGTTTAGTACAAATGCAACTATGTCCTTTCTTGTATAAAAATAAAATCCTTAGTCCTTTCCAATCCGGTTTTCGTCCTGGTCATAGTACGGTCACAGCTTTGATTAAAGTCACCGATGATATAAGATTGGGTATGGAGAAGCAGCAACTCACAGTTCTCACTTTACTGGATTTCAGTAAGGCCTTCAACGCCGTTGACTTTGAGATTCTGTTGGGTTTGCTAAGGTCAATTAACATATCTC
>LQNK01001926.1:145534-199269 GCA_001586405.1 Phoebis sennae | reverse complement strand
TGTGTCCTTGATTTTCCACTGGAGTAGACAAGATGTAATAGAAACCTTCTTTGTATTCTTTCCAAGCGCAAGGAGTGACATGCATAGTGGGGTCTCCAGACAACTGTTCCATACTCTAGTATGCTCCGAACTAGACAGTTAAAAAGCACTATCTTCATCTTAACGTTGTGTAGGCCCTTAATGTTTCTTATCAAGAAACCAAGCATTTTCGAAGCACGCGTTATGATATTATTTATATGAGGAATGAAAGTTAGCTTTGTGTCGAAATAAACACCTAAATCTCTTATTTGGTCTACTTCTGTGATAGCTTCATTATTAATACTGTAGGTGTACTGCAACGGATTTGTTTTGCGTGTGAATCTGGCCAGATAGCATTTCTTAGTGTTCAAATCCATTTTGTTTTCATGACACCACTTAACTAGTTTATCGAGATCATTTTGGAGCTTGAGTGAGTCATATTTTGTGTCGATGATTCTAAAAAATTTCAAATCGTCAGCGTACATAAAACATTTTGAGTATTCTAAAACATTAGGTATTTCATTTACGAACGCGATGAATAATATAGGACCGATATGGGAGCCCTGTGGAACTCCTGATGTAATCATATGTAGAGCAGAACTAAATCCATTTACAACTACATAAAAATGACGAAAAGATAAATATGATTTTATCCAATTAAGAAACTCGGCCGAGATACTGTACGCAGTTAATTTCCTTATAAGTAAATCATGAGAAACCTTATCAAAAGCTTTACTGAAGTCAGTATAGATGACGTCGACTTGCTTGTTTGAGTCTAATGAGCTAGATAGGTCTTCGCAAAAATCAACTAAATTAGTACAAGTAGACCTAGATCGAATGAAACCATGTTGACTCGTACTCAAGAAATGTTTCAGATGGTTATGAAGAGAGTGACATATTAAAGATTCAAAAACTTTAGCAAATGACGATAATATTGATATAGGTCTATAATTTGTAACTAGTTCTTCGTTACCGGATTTAAAGATCGGAACTACTTTAGCCGTTTTCCATTGTAAGGGGAATAGACCAGTCAAAAGTGATTTATTGTATATAATGGTCATAGGCTTTGCTAATTGATCCGCACATCTAACTATAAAAAAGGGGGGAATGCCATCGGGGCCGGCGCCTTTAAACTTATCTAAAGTTTTAAATTTTTTCAATACCATGAGGTTATCAAGACTAGGAAGTTGCAAGAGTTGATCGTAATTTTTTAAGCTCTCAAAAGTATCGGAAATATCGGTATTACCATCATCATCGACGCTATTGTATACAGATGCGAAATGTGTAGAAAAAAGTTCACAAACGCGATTACCGTCTGAAGTAACGCTCGATCCATTTGTCATGCATGCGGGATAGGTGCTTATGCCACCTCGTTTCGACTTGATATAAGACCAGAACAATTTTGGGTTGCGTTGAAATTTATTTTCAAGCGTACTCAAATATAATTTATACTTTTCAGTGGCCATCTTGGTACATCTTGACGTTAGTAGTTTGAGCTCAACTTCATCACGCGGGTTATTGTATATTTTTAGTCTACGTCTGATGCGGTATTTTTCATTTAAGCTGCGTTTCAGTGCACTGTCAAACCAAGGCGGATATTTCTTTGTGGTTGGTTTCTTTTTAGGAACATTTTCATCAATTATTTCATTCAAAATAAGGTAAAATTCTTTTAACATATCATCGACGTTCTGAGAGTCCAAAAATATTTGCTCCCAATCACAGCTCCTTAACTTATTGCATATGACCTCATAATTAGCTTTATAGAAATTGAAGCGATTTGTTTCGGAATTGTATGCGAGCTTTATGTCATGTAAAGTTGAAATATTAATGTCTAAAGGGGGATGGAGTGAATCAATAACACTGATATTGTCGTTAGACTGGGAAACCAAACAAGAGGGCAGGTTAGATAATACCAAATCAAGAATACGGTTAGAGGCATTACGAACTTCATTATGCTGTGTCAAATTATTCATGTGTATAAAATCCACTAAAGATTGGCATAAATTTGGAATTTTGTATTTTGTCTTTTCATCACCCAACAGGCTCCAATTTAAGCTACTTAAATTAAAGTCACCCATGATACAGTAGTGACTAAGATTAAACTCTTCTAAAATTATATTACAATGGTCTAAAAATGAATCTAATAAGGAGCGATTTACAGGTGGAGGTAAATAAGTGACACAAATTGCCAGATGTTGCGAAGAAGGAGATTGTTTGACTTTGGTTTCGAGAAGAATCCAAAGAGATTCTAAAGAAGAATCATGACAAAGAATTTGTTTTGATTTAATTGTCTTGGAAACAGCGATTAATACTCCCCCTCCATCGCGCTTACTGCACTCTGTATCACTTCTGTCCCTTCTGTAAACAGTATATCTAGAATCGAACAATTCATTACTATGAATAGATCTATTTAACCAAGTCTCAGTCAATACAATTACATCAAAATTACTACACAATACTTGTCGATAAAAAGAATGCGTTTTTGTTCTTAAACCACGAGTGTTTTGATAATATAATTTTAACATTATGAATTCAAGAAATCTATTTCATTGCACATACATAAATAAGTAGGTATAGATATTTTAATTAATATTTTTTAACATATCTAAGCTTTTTACAAATATAAGTTCCGATCCTTCATTTTTTCGCATGTAAATTCTACCATTACGAATCCATACATATCTATAGCCTCTATCCTTCGCTTTAATTCGTGCTGCAGCATGTATCGCCTTATTAGCAGGAGACAGGTGTTCGCTCAGGAAGATTGGGGTAGCGTTACCAGACAAACCAATATGTGTACTATTTAATTTGTTTTGAGGGTTAGCTTTGTTATATTTTGATGCAGAGGCGAGTATCTGATCACGTATTTTAGTTGATGCCAATTGAATAATTATCGAGCGAGGTCTAGAACTTGTTCTATTGACTTTAGCCGTACGCGTACAATGAACGATATCTTTTTCGTTGAGATCACATTTAATTGTCGCGCATAAATCGGCAATAATTGTACAAATATTTTCATTGCTGCGTTCAGGAACACACTGCAACTCGATATTATTTTGGCGAAGTTGTTGTTCGGTTTGATTTAGCCTTGTATGTAAGTCGTCAACTGTACTCAAAAGGTCTTTATTATGGGTTTCTAAAAAATTAATTTTATCTTTAAAAAAATTGTAATCGTTCTTAATTTCTTCGTATTGGTTGTTAATAAAATTCATGGAGTCTTTCATTTGACATAATTCTTCTTTTATAGGTTTAAGTTCCATAGAAATAGAGGCCCTCACTGTGTCCTGTATTTTAGAGAAAATCTCCACCATATTCTTCTTAATGACCTCCTCAACAACATCACGGACAATATCACGCGTAACCGGTGCATGCCCCTGATCCAACGGGGGCGAGTTAAGTGCTTGCCTCTTGCTGCCTCGGGTGGTAGATATGTTCCGGATTGGTGTATTGTCATTCTTGGAACTTTTAGGAATAACTCTTACGCAATCGGGGCAACTCCACACTTCCCGCATGTCAGGGGTAAACAAAGTGTAGTCCAGAGACATACATGCATAGTGATATTTTTTTTTACATTTTAAGCATAATATAAAATCTTCATCATCATCATTGTTAGGCTTACAGCATCCCCATTTTGATTTATCCATACTTTACTCGGTATAATTACTTTTATCTTATTCTCAAATCTCAGATTGCATCAATAGGTTGTGTATATTATTATAAAATATATATAGCCAATTTAAATCTGAATATTATTAAATGACTATATTCAAATTAATTTGTAATTTATCTTCCCCACGTATTAAAAAATAATATAGAAATAGTTTTGCAAGCAGATAGTAGCAATTTTATTGTGTCCAATAGCACAAGCGTTATAATATTTAAATAATGTTTGTAACAGACAGCGTGATGCTAGTTCAAGGTAAGTAACCAGTAACAGCTGTGCGACAAGAAGCGACGATTGTTCAGAGCGTAAGCAAGTGCACAGGCAAGCGAGATAAAAAATAAGGTCAACGAACCGAATACCACTGTCTTACGGATGTACACTAAATTGTTTTAGAGTTTTAAAGAGTTATCGTTTATTACTCACGTATTACAGGTGATATAACTGTGATTTTTTCACCACTAGATTAAACAAAACACAAACTTTTAAACTGTATATTACACTTGTGAGTTAGGTCTTATTAAATTATTGAAACTATTAAAAGAACACAGAGCTCACGAAACTATGTGCGCGCGCGCAGAGAACGACGAACGAATTGATTATTTATTTCAATAAAAACGTGTGACTTCGTCATAAATGTAATAAATGACAGGCTTAATCAATTATTATCTAAAAATTCGACTGAATTATTTTATCTATGAAAAAATCAAACCTCTTCCTGTTTTTTATTTGCAAGTGTAATTTTGAAAATGTATATAGCGACAATATCGCAATTCTCACGAATGCGTAAACGAATGCAACACCTTATATGTCAAAATCCAGCTCGTTTGGGTTTTAGGGCGTGTATAAGAAATGAATGTTCAAACACACAAACATAAATATATATGTCGCAGTAAGATAGAAAAAGCCGTAACATAGTTATATCCCTAGGGATATAATTATATGCCGGAACATAGTTATAAAACGGTCCAAGTTTAGTGATATACTTATATTACTAGATTAAGTTTAGTGAAATAGCTTTCGGAGTGTGCAGCGTTCCTGTAAAAAACGAATAAACAGTGTTCTAGTAAATGATGTGCCTGTAAGAAGCATTCAGTGCTATGTTATTCTAGATGTCATGATTCCTCTTCTTGTCTGAACAAAAATTTGAAATTACTTATAAATATATCTCATACAAGATATCTCAAAACTGTTGATTAGTTTTAGTGTTTGATTAGTTATAATTGCATTGTTAAAGTTTAAATTCCAAAAATTATGGTAGATTTAATTATAATTGAAATTACTTTAATACGTGTAATTACGTGTTAAAGTCACAAAGTATTGTAACTAACTGCAGGAAATATAAATTAGATCTTTTAATAAAGATAAAATCAAATTATTATACCAATTTTTATTTAATTCTATGGTAGATTTCTATTTCACTAAACTTAATCTAGTAATATAAGTATATCACTAAACTTGGACCGTTTTATAACTATGTTCCGGCATATAATTATATCCCTAGGGATATAACTATGTTACGGCTTTTTCTATCTTACTGCGACATATACATAAGCTCGAAAAACATAAACATATTACGCTAGTATCCTTAGTTCGCTAATGAGATTCAAAAGGAGGATTTAGTAGAAGTGTCAGATCAAACAGCCTTAACCTTTATATAATAGTAAATTCAAATTCATGCCTAATTTACTCGAAATAAGAGGAGCGTAGGAAGAACATAAGTTCATCGCAGGAATGGTCTATTATTATAATATAGTTATAAAATAGTAGGTACAAGTGCTAAGGAAAAGTGTCGAAAACCAATTGGTAAATGTGTTTTGTTAAGTACTTGATTAAAAATGCCGAATATTCATATTACTTTTTTGTACAATTTCAAATACCAGATTATTGTATACTTTCCAGTTTGTCACAATGAAAATTCTTAATAGGTTTTCTTTTTCTTATAGTTAATGCGGACCATATTTGCGCCTACGTGTATTATGCAGAGTCCATCAATACTGAAATTTTTACATCTCACCGATGTCCATCGTACGAAGACTTTAAACAGAATAACTGTGATGAAATTCAATATATGGGTGCGCCATGTGATTCAGCATCGAGAGGAAAATATTATTTAGACATTTAAACAGAAATATTATTTTCTGACATCTCATGCGTTTGCAAATAAATATGCATTCATGAAAAGATTATGATAGTTTTCTTTTTTACAAAACGAAACAGTAAAAACATTTTATTGCTATACTTAGTTCGTTACTTACAAAACTACTCATATTGAACTTCAACTCGTTGAAAAATTACTCCACTCCACTATCGTGTCCTGCAATGTACATAAAATGAACTCTGGTCATGCGCACGTTATGATAAATGCTAATGAAATGATAGCCTGATTAATGAACCGAAACCATTTCATTTAAGCACAGCATCGTGACGGCCATCATTTGGATTAATGCCGTCATTACTGGCAGCATCTGCGCTGAAATTACACTTTATTGGACTGTGTTGGCGTCATTATCATTCCAATTATATTTTATTATTCCCTGGAAGCATCATTATTCCACTGAATTGTCTACGTGATTTTGAATGATGCAAATATTAAACAACATGTTCCTTTCACTTTAATTTGTAGACAAAAAGTAAAAACGCTTCCTACCTATGGTAAAACAAGTGTACAATGATAAAGGTATCGACAATTCCATTTTTATGATCCAAACTCATGAAAGTTTCCGAGATCAACTTTATTCACGAGAGTCGACGATAAACAAAGTGACAGATTGTCGCGAAGAGCAATCACAGAATCGCTCGAAACTCTGACATTTAAAATTATCGCGTACGAAATATTTCAGCAACTTTTGATGGAAACAATGCCGGGGGCGAATATTGGGAGAACTTGTCAAAAGAAAGTTACCGACAACGATCTCACAGATCCCTATATAGCATAAACTGTTCGGTCATAAACATTTTGTCCCTAGCTATTTCGTTTTATGTTCATATTTAACGTCAACGCAAGCCCTATTTTAGGTGTGATATAGGTATTAAGCGTAGTCGCAGGAGCTTTTCTGTTTTTAAATCATAATATCAAGTTAATTAATGAAAGATACTTACTGGAATTCATTCCATTATGTCGTGTTTATTAATATTTCACTAAACGTAATGATAACGTACTTTAAGAAAAAATTCTTGGATATACCAACAGAAAGAAAGCTTTGATGAAATACTTAGATTATTGAACGACATAAATACGATAAAATGGGAAAGTTATTTTTCTGCTTTCGCCAATAGTTTAACCTAAGCTGTAACTGACGTTTTGTGATGAACAAAAACCCTCGGTAGAATGGGCATAAGGAAAATTATAATAGTAACACACTCCCAATTTAAAAGAAAAGATCAAAAGTAATAGCAAATATTTCCAAAGTTCTCAGTTTATGTAAGGAGCTTTGAGGCCAGTTTACTAAGTCCCGGCCGTTAAAACTCTCAACTCGAGCTTCACATTCACAATGCCTTCCGCCCCTTAAATCTCCATCACTTAAGTATGATCAACGCTTTGCTTTATGCATATTTTAACGGGCGATATTAAGAAAATTATATTAAGGCGATAATTTTACCGGTAAAATGACAGGGGTATTAGAAAAGCTTTTTTTATCTCAGTCCCTTCCATCGCCAATTATTATTATTAGTCATTACTGCATCACACGATTTTTTTCTTTATTTATAGAGCTTTTCGTATGAACGAATGCCAGTCTGTAAGTGTACGAAGTACAATAGTATTATGACCTTTATAAATACATCACTGCCCATTAATACAGTGCCTTAACTTCATCCGAAATCATTTCAACCACACGTTTATACTTGTCTTATTAACCCTAGTATATTGATATTAATTTAGGCCTTAGAGACAATTATACATAAATTCACTAGACGAATAACATGGCGTCTAGTTCCGAAGTCAAGAAATTTGTCATGCGTCCAGTTGAAATTTCGGAATTTCTTGAAACAATTTATCAGAAGGACAATCTCGGTGAGTGAAAGCGAATTCAGCGGGACTATTCCTCGGCCGAGATAGCCCATTGTTAGTGAGTACCGCCGCCAGCGCAACCCTAATTGATATCAATTACGCGCCGAAATCTCCCGTCTTCAGAATCTTAATAGCGCTTGTAATAAATTGTAATATTTTATAAGTTTCGAAAGTTAGAACTCTTTACAAAGTTATCATGAATATAAGTCATACACCTAATATAAGCGAATTACAATGTGCTTATATCCACGGTTTCAACTGAACCAAAAATATACTGGCTAGTAACTTGGTCAATTACTATATTCTTTCAAGGAATAAAAATTGATATTGTTTACTGCTTATTGCTGTTTTGTTTTTGAGCTGAAACGGTGATGATGTTTTCTTCATTAAATCTTTAATAAAAAATAAATGACCCCAGACTGTATTAATGCATACTAATTGACACAGTAGACAATACTATTGTACTACAATTACACAATATAATCGGTCATGCTATCTTACATAATATAATCGAATACTAAAGCTATTTACCCGCAGCTTAGAATTAATAACATTGTTATATATGTAACCACGTGACGCTTATCTGCCTGCATAGATGGTGCTTAGGTTTACATAATATGACATAAAATGTATGTTTAGTTCCATTTGATTCAAAAATTATTCAGTTTCCTTGTAAGTATTTTTTTTTCAGGGGCTCTTGTCTTTTAGAAATAAAATATATGTATTATATAGGCTCCATACCCGTCATCATATTTTCTAATTTACTATATTTACTCACTCATTGACGTGAATGTTAAATATTTTATTTTTATATTATAGTATTAGTTTTCCTAGGCGTTTAGTGATTTGAATGCAAAACATTCAAACAATTTATTTCTAGTAGATATGCACTATACAAGTTCATACGGGGATTATAATATCAATATCTCTGAAACTAATCACTTAAACGTATTAGTCTCTCATGGGAAATGGAATCGAGTTGCGCTTTGTCTTAGCAAATTTCAAACTATCGCTAACTAAGATAATGCAGATAATCTTCTAATCTCAAACTAATTGAATGGATTAGACGTCAGCACGATCGTTTACTTAACTCTTGTTCATTACCAGGCTACACAATCAATGATTGATTACTTGTTACATGTTAGGCTGTACAGCTGAAGTTGTGCTGAATTGAGTAGTTCTTCCCAAAACGGGCTTTAGCTGACCTATGTTATGAATGCTGATCTACCAATGTAAACTCATTCATTATATTTGACAATAATTTGTTATTCTAAAGTAATATATTCAAAAAACGCCTTATTTTTCCAGTTTCAGAAATCATCCTCAACCTCAACCTCTCTACAATACTACGAAATTAATACTAAAAACGCTGAAATTACTGAACCGAAACTGGTGGAAGAGGCTTGTATAAAATAAAAATAAGAACGTATAAAATTCCAATTTCCACTCTTTTCAAATCACCTAAAATGTTCAAAATATTAAAACCATATCCATAACTGACAAATCAAATTATCATACTCACGAATGTTGTTTCATTTTTGGGAAAGCTATTTTATACTCCTATCAAAATAAGACTCACATCAAAGGAAACCCATTATCTGATGGTCTCTTTCATCACTGTGTTAGTTTACCCTAAAACATACGAATTCGAATAGGTTTTTAATGACATTCCCCGTGTTTTCAAAGTTGCAGCAGTAAAGTTCTAATATGGGGAAAGCAATACAAATTTTCATTTCATACTTCTAAAGGAATATTTGCATACAAAATTTTTTATGCCTTAAATATGCCATGGATTGAACGTGTTTTTAAGACGAAGTATATTTGTGTGTTAATTCTGTATTTTAATTTGCATAGCTTAATTTTAATTGTAAGTATTTCAGTTTTTCGATATTCGTATATCCAAATTCGTAGGAATTAACCAACATAGTCGAAGAGAACGTATTTTTTTTTGATATGACTAGGAAAATGCTTATTGTGTAAATATCTTATTTTTAAATAAGAGTTTAAAGTTATAGTCTGTCCGTATATATGCTGTTCCCGTGGGATATTCGGGATAAAAAGTATCCTATGTCCTTACTCGGGTTTCAAACTATACAAAATCGTAGAAAATAAAATTCAAATCGGTTCAGTGGTATACACGTTAAGAAGACACAGACAGACAAAGTTACTTTGGCATTTATAATGTCAAAGTAAGGAGTATAGATTATTTTAGGCTAATTATATCTACTGATATAATCCCTTTCTCTACATTTTGATACAGAATGTTTTCACTAACACGATATTCGAATACCTTGAAATTGGAATCTTGTAGGTCGACATTAAATTAGCTACACGGAATTTTTCCTCCTTTGATACAGACACGTAATTATCTAAAAGCATTTGTAATCTGAGTCAGCAATTGCTGACGGTGACGAAGATGAACGTGATTGGTTCGTCGGCCCTTCCTATATTTTACGTGAATCTTTACCGAATTTCCAATCTTATTTGAATCTAACATACCCTGAGTATTTTATTTATTCTTACACTATAGAGTTGAGAGATTATCACATCATGCGAATAAGATTGTTTATTACTAGCTGTAACGCTCTCGTAGGTGAAACCATCTCTCATTGTAATGATTGTAGTCTATCTGGACTTTGTATAATATAATCACATATATAAGAAATGATCTATAGGTATAATTGACGTTTAGGTACAAATCTTGTGATAATTCAGGATATTCATGTCATAATAGGTATAATAATTTCTACTCTTGATACTATATTATTTTTAATAAATGTAATAAGTAGAAATGCGCCGAATATTTTACACAATGAAAATATGTCAAACCGAAAAATGAGTTATTCGGTTAAACCACTATTCGGCGCATAACTAGTAATACGTATTTATAAAAAATAATTATAACATTTTGTCTGTGTTACATTAATACATTATGATAAAATTCAAAGATGTAGTTAAAGAAGCACGTTTATTGTACAAAGTACCTATTACAAGACAATTTATTATTTACAAGCGACGGCTTCATTAACGTGTCTACGTGGCGTTTAACATTTATAGAGCATGCAAATAGCATTCTCGTTTCAACACGGAATGGAATTGAAGCTATGGGAAGCCACGAAAATAATGGTTTTCTGCGTGCAACGTGGCAAATTAAATTAGGCATTCTACATGGCGCAATTTATCTAGTCTATGAGGTATGCTACTAACGTGCGAATTTCGAAAAGGATTGACAAGACTGCGAATCACACAGGTATATTTAATGCCGTATTTTACTTCATTCGCTTTAATTAAATGAACCATAATGCCTATTGATTAAGTAGATACCTATATTATATAAAAAAGTTTTGAAAAAAGCTCTGTGTTTATGCTGGGCACTCACATATTGGTATCGTACGCATCGAGAGCATCGCATTTGACAGATCTTAATATTCTATGTATAGAATGTTTCACAAATACGTCCACCGATCCGCATTTTTTTATGTTACAGCAGGCAAGTGGATGTGGTTCACCTGATGTTAACTGACGGACCACAACCCATGAACATCCACAACGTCCAAGTGTCGTAGATGTCTCGGCGGGTAGAAGGGCAGGGAGAGGATACTAAGAGGATTAATGATGAGAAATTGGGAAAGGAGTTAAACAGGGTATTTGTGAATACAAATCCAATTTGGGTCGGAACAAAGAGGTTTCCCTCGAAATTTGGACGGATCTTGTTCCGACTTTCGATACTTTAGGGGGACAGAATTGGGGAGGAATGAAATGGGAACACAGGCCTCCAGATCACTGCAACACAGTCCAATGCTGCTTCACGCCGATCTTAACATGGGTATCGTACGGCACGCATTTTCGATAGGTATCTACAAATAAAGACCTGTGAACGCCTAGCTTTAATGACATTTACACCTACGATACATTGACACCCAATGTAATAAGCACGAATCAAACGATTATAAAATATTATATTAATTATACTACCTATATTAAATTGTAAGTATCTACATTATTTAATGATGTAATAATTGTTAACCTGTCAGTCGTCAGTGTTAATCCAAATTTTGGTTCTCATAGTAGGTAAGTACATAAGCTACGACTCTCTCCGTGCTTCTAGTTTATCCAAAACAATTTACCTTCCGCCAAATATTACATATTAGCAATTATTTGAACGATGAGAGAACAAATAACCTACAATTTTTTTTTACTTAAACTTTCAAAGCACTTTTAAATCCTTTATTTTAACAGTCTTTTATAAGTATATAATTATGTTTAACTTAATTATTCTAAAAATAGTATTTGTGAAATACGTAAAATAAATAAAGAATTGCGCATCTTAATTCTCAGCAGCTTAAATTAACTTAAAGAAGAAAGCTTTATAGGGCAAATCTATGGGGACAAAGATACATATTCATGAGGCCCCGATACAAGTCCTCTTAATTGGCTATACAGGTAAAAGAGGGCGAGATTGCTTTTAACTTACTATTTTATTTTAATTCGCTATTCAGCTCGATTTATTGCTTGTGTAAGATCATTAGTCTTGCTTGTAGTAACAGTAAATTGAGGTAAATTATATTACTTAGAAATAATATAATGTATGCATCTAATATAGTATTATATTATCTGTGGGTGTGGGTGTGGGTGGTGTGTTAAGGCATACAAAGTGGAAACAATATTTTATAATTAGAAAAGAGACAGGTTCTTTACACACTCCTGAATAATTAAATTATATGTATATACTTAAAAAAAACATGTAAATATACACAAGAGATAAATAAATAAATTTTGTAAGCTAATCCGTCATTTTCATACGTCTATTCCGGTTTATTCTGAGTACGATTAATTCGGAAAGAAAATCTAGAGCGCTATGTTTAAGTATTAGTGGCTAAAGATAGTAATATAAACTATAATAGCATTACGAAAATTGCACATAAAATTACTTTATTTCATAAAAATCACGTCGCAATAGACGTAAAAGCCCCAAGTGAAACTTTGATTTTGAGGTTATTTTCTCTTAGAAAATTATAAAACATTACATTAAAAAAATCAATTCGTATTTTATTTATTATTACACATTTATTTATTTATTTATTAGAATTTCCAACAAAGATTACACTCAGCTTTTTAACATTAGAAAACTTAAAAACTAGTTTAGTGCATCTTCAGTTAGAAGAAATCACACATTACACATATAGTATATGTTTGAAGAATTATTAATGATTCAAAATTAATTATAACTCATAGATGTCATTTGTGATTATTCATATTCAACACGCATTATCCTCATCTTCGAACCAATATTACTCATCGTCGAACTAGACATTTTATTTATTTTGTTTAAACTATCCGACTATGAAATTTTATCAAGATCGTATAAACGACTCTCCAGTTATCCTCAGACAGTTTTTCATACTTACATATACAAACATACAATCCCATATACCCGGCCATCTCCAGTCTGAGACCTCACTTCGCTCAGTCAAAATATATTTTGTGAGATTAGCGATAAACTAGAATAAAAACATTAAATCTGACCCGAACCATACACTGGAGAGACCAGAGTCTGCAAACTAGCGCCATCTAATGGGGGTTTCAAAAATAATTTGTTCATTTTAGGCAGCTTGTTACTTAGAACTAACTATTAAGTAATGTTTATTATTAGGCCAGTGTTTCGAAGGATAAAACAACATAAGTGCATTAAATAATTTATTAAACATATTGATGATCAAGACAAAAATGAATAAGTATTAGTCACTTTGAACTGTGATATTATATAGTATTGTTTTACAACGACATAGAAAATATTATTGCACTTTTCCACATAATATGGGTAATTTGCAAGCAACAATTATGATTAAACACATGATAATATTTTTTTATTTTTTTTCCATAGAATTATCACAAAAATGTAATTCGACGGCAGTGCAACTTACACCCTTAAATTATTTTTATAAGAGTTTCCATTAGATAGAGAAGATCATAATATTATGTTTTTTAAAACGTATATTTTATAATTAACAAGAAGAATATATAAAAATTGTGCATGTGTATCTTAACTAAATCACAGTATGTACCTACTATACAAATCATTAATGTTAACATTTACATCAAGAATTAACATGTCTAGGTGAAAATTATATAGACTTAATTAATCATAAAGAATGCAATCAAAATGCAAGTGAACACACCAAAGAAGTCACAAAAAATGTGTCAAGAAGTATTTTGATAAAGTTAACAATAAATTAGAACTTACATACAATTTTGAACACTCTTATTATGTAACAATTTTTATAAAATAAAATTTTTCAAGAAAATAATAATCTCTTACAACTTAATAATTGCTAACTTTGGTCTACAAAAATAAAGATAATGAACGTCAAAAATTAATATATTACACACAAAAAACACTTGTTGTATGTCCAAATAAACTTTTTCACTTTATTTTACTAATAAATACCGTACATCTTGCAATACCTAGATGGTGACGATAAATGGTATATTTTTTTTTTGTAAACCATTGTTTACTTTAATAGAATAATAGTTCGTACATGCTCTAGCATTAATTTAGTAACTAAAATAACAAGTAATATAATTATGTGATCATAAAAATAAAAAATTAATAATTTAGTGTTGTTCACAGCCTCATTATAATTTGATCAAAACTGGTTAAATGTGCGCCAACATCGCACATTGTAGAATTCTGCAGTAAAGAAGCCATAGAGATTCAAAATTTAGATCAAATAATGTACAGGGTATGTTTTCAACGTGCGTCCATACTTCGCAAGTTATTAGTACTGCAAACTTAAAAGTGAAAAAAACAACATCGATGCGTTATACTGACGCGTCATTCACCGATGCCTACCTACATTCATATTTGGTGTATATCGATAACACGCACACAAGTACTATGTATTTTTAAATTATCATAAATAATGATTTATGTACACAAGTTTTTAAAGGTGCCAAAATGTATAAAAATTAAAAAAAAATGTTTTTAATTTCTTAACAGATTATGATATCCATGTAAGGCGTCATGTTAAAATTTGGACACACTTTAAAAAATCCCTGTCTACTGTCTCAAAAAATACTCTGTGAAAAAGATGTGTCACTTGACTGCAGAATCCTTTCAAATCAGACCTACATAATATATGAAATATGAATAATACATACATTTGATAAGAACTTAGGATATGATTATAACTTGATAATATTTATGATAGTTTTTATGGGCCGTAGTTTTAAGTTATTTAAGATCTATTAACTGTAACTACATGATGCCTGATATAAATAAATAAAAAAATAAATAAAATAAATATTATCAAGTTATAATCATATTATATCTGATAAATAACAGAGTCTAATTATTCTGTTTAAAAACTAATAACATTTATTTGATACATTGTGAAATTAATATTTCTTATGCAACAACAACTTTAATTATTCTCTCAATATCTGTCCTACACATTGGACATGTTATTATATTTTTCTGTGCACATAACTCACAACAGCACATGTGACCACAAGGCACGAATACAACTTGGGATTTACTTTCCATGCATATTACACACTCCCCATCATCAGATAAACTCTCACCAGAATCAATAACACCCAAATGATTCCTATGATCAGGATCAAGTGGTGCACTCGGGCCATCCATTGCCTGGGGCATATTTTCATTTTTAAAATCTAAATACATTTGTATGGCCTTTAATATATTCTCACGATCTGTACTCAATGAAACGCCACATTTAACCAAATCATCCCGTGTGATATTCAACAAAGATTTATCAGAAAATATGAATTGCACCAAAAATGGCAAGCAGTGAATAACACCTTCCTGTAACAAAAAGTTGGCCAAAACAGGGTCTAAAGTCTTTCCTACCGAAAGTAAAGACCTGGGGGCAGTATCCAACAACTTTTGATAACTTCTAAGCCAGAAATCTGACTTATAAACACTTTCATTTTCTGCTTCATTTAAAGTTTCTAGCAACTGTTTCCTTCTCTTATTTCTTTGGTCAAACAGATCATCCAATAAATGAACTAGTTGTATTCTCTGATTAAGAAGTTCATTATAGTTATACATCACATGCATCTTTTTCTTCTCTTGTTCTATAACACTCAATCTTGCCAAATGGGATGAAATAAATGAAATTTCTTGGTTTAGACTCCAACTCCTTGCATCAACCTGGTCAAGTAAGGAGGAAACCATAGCCTTTTGAACATCTTGATCTTCTAAAAGTTGTTGCACAAGAGCTTCTCTAGATTGGTCCTTAGCATTCAATAACTCAGCGAGTTTCCCATCAACTTCAGTCTCTTGGACCAAGAGACTTTGTTTGATATTATTTAAGTTATCTTTATAAAACATTGTATGTTTTCTCATAGAATAATTATCTTCCAAAAGTTGTTCCATTGCTTTTAAAATATCACATTTTTTAACATTATCATAGTTTTGCCTTGTCATTTCCAATAAACGATCATGTTCCAATTGTTCATGAGCGAGCTGTTGCTGAATGACTTCTGGTTTAAGTCTATCATATCCAATAAAATTATTTATTAAACATTTTATATCTTGTTCCTCTTTTTGTATTGTCTGGATTAATTTTTGTCTCTCTATTTCTCTATCACCTTGCACCCTCGCTATTTCCATGTCCAAGCTAACCTGCTGCTTTAATAGATTTGACAACACTTTTTCCCTCTGTTGCTGATTAGCTCTATGTATTTTATTTTCACTTTCTTTCATAGCCACCTCTTGTTCCTCCCATGTTATTTTTTGTTTATTGAAAGGATCAAATACTTGGTTTGGGCCTTCCGCTGTGAACACTTCAGAGTCTAATGGTGATGGAGGAATATAGTCAATATTTGCTTTATTACATAGAAACATCATTATTTCTTGTGTACCTTGTATAGTAACAGAAGGTGGAGGTGTAATATATTGATGACAATCCAATTCTATTGTCATCAAATTTGTAGCGTGACAAAGTTCTACACAAATTTCTGTCAAATCTTTATTTTCAGTAATAATAAGCTTTCTTAAACCCTTCAAGCAACCCAAACCAGGGTTGAGATGTTTTAGTTTGTTTGCTGATAAGTCTAATATTTTGAGTGCTTGTAAGTATTTTATTTCATCTGGAATATGCTCAAGTAAATTATTGTTTAGGTAAAGCTCAGTAAGACTTGTAAGAAAGCGGATATCTTTTGGTAAATGTGTAAAACAATTACTATTTATGTTAAGAGTTTTTATTAAGTGTAAATCTGAAAGCTGACCTCCTTCATGCAATGATTTAAGTCTATTATTTTGTAAGTAAAGATAATCTTTTCTAAATACTTTACATATTGAAAATATCCCTGAAGGCAGTTGTCGCAGACCACATCCTGATAAGTCAAATTCAGGTTCAGGCGATTCTTTCGCAAGGTATAATTTTCTTTCTAATATTGCCCGAGAATCTTGCGAATTATTCGAACTTTTATTAAACAGCATAATCGTTCGGCTCACGCCCGACGCAGCGCAACCCATGTAAAAATATGATACCGAAATATTTCTTCAAATGTCACCTCTTCTTAAATAACATTGCAACTTTATCTTATTTACGTATTTTGTGGTTCTTTATACTATTCGACAGTCGCTTTCAACTGGACACATACCTAAATTCCATAGTAATTATTAATATCCTGTTTTCTTGCAACAGGATAATTTGACAATTGACTATTTGTTTGCTATTCTGGTATGCTGTCACTTGTGAGCTGACAGCTGACATTAGGCCGAAGCCACACTATCACGGTAAAACGAAGGATTAATTAAAGTTAATAAGAATAACTTTGCAATGTGCATACACAAAAGTGGATTAAAAGTCATAATTATAAAATTATGCTTAATTTCTTGTATAGATTGTGTGGAGTCAGACTGGGCGCTGTGATAGAGAAAGAAGAAAAGTATTAAAGAGATAGTTTAGGATATGATCCTGAAACCGATTTCAAATAAAGTGCATAACAACATGGATGGCTGGCGTTTTCAGACATTCAGAAATTAGTAAATTTTAAACTGTGATTTTTCGGGTATACAGATATCAAAATTTAATATTAAAATTATTTTTACAGTAGATCAAATATTAATAATTTAAGACCAAATAAATAAAGAGTCAACTAGCCTACAATTGCATTTTTATTTTCGACTAGCTTCGCCCGCGTGGACTACAAATTTCTGAAGTATGTGGATTTTCGAAGTGGTATGACAATTTTTAAGATTTAGAAACGTACGTTTGTAAAAATATATCTCGTAAAGGTTTAAGTTCGAAGTATATCCTACATTAAATATAACAATAGTGTCACTGTTCAGTTTTATATAATTCTAATAATTATTTTTTAATTTTTTTGCAAAATATTGACATTTTGGAAATCTATCGTGTACTCTCAGAATAAAAGAATTGATGTTTCCATGGATTTAACACATATTTGCTTATGGACGCAAATAATATCTTCTGCATGTTGGTTTGTCTTTGTTGTGATTAGCCGCCATGATCGTAATCTACTTTCGAGATCAAGAGAAGGCTACATTTATCAATAAAAAGTGCTTTAAATAACAATTAAAAGATTAAATTTAATGTAACTACGCGCAATGATGATGTGCTTTGATGGATCACTTTGAACCCTCTAATCTTTTTATTTATTAACCGATTTGAATGAAATAAACACTAAAACCTCCGGGGGGCTAGCCGTAATACATAATCGAAAGCCGTATTTAAATCGGTTAAGCCGTTTCGAAGTTCACTGCGTACAAACGCCCGACAAACAGACAAACAGACAAACAGACAAACCGACAAACAGACAAACAGACAAAAATTCTAAAAATCATTGTTTTGAGTTTAGAATCATAAATGAAACACGAAACACTAATTTTTTCTTGAAAATATTAAATGTACAGACACGGCTTGTCTACGATTTTATTATATGTATAGATTTTAATAAATTGATTTTGATTCTTTTCGCATATAAATAAAATATATATTATAATTATCTTTATATTTATAAATCTTAATAAAACTTAATCACTACTTAATAATTAAAACTTATCTATCATTTAAATATCTTTCTTCACCGTATTTTCGATAAGGGTCTGGAAAATCTTGTATCCATTTCGCCGGTGATGGCAGCTGAAAGTCTTTGGAATTATTTATTATATTTGAGCTTGGTTTCAAGGAAGAATTTTCGAGCTCTTGATAGTTTTGTTTAGAATGGCTTTCATAAGAATGGGGGAACCTATTATTTATTCCATAGCCATATTCAGTATCCTTTTCTAAAAAATCTGTGTAATCAAATGGATTCTCACGTTGTGAAGGCAATGTGTGAACATTTTCTTCATCATGATGATACCTATTACCATTATGTTTCATGTGTTGTAACGAATCTTGTTCCATTGGCAAACTGCTTTTATAGAATCCTTTCTTTGAATTTGTACCCTGAATGTTATTCTCTTCATGAGATTTTTGAGGGAAACTGTCTCGGATATTTGTATTCTCGATCTTTCCCATATATGGTTCGTATACTTCTTCGTGATACCTCATTATATGAGGTATGTTATTGTTATGTTCATTTAATCGAGAACCCTGTCCATAATCTAGTGTTCGAGCATCTGTAGGATCCATGTTGTTGTTTATATCGTCAGAAAACTTAAAGAAACGGTCTTCGTAATTTTTCTTTCCATCTTTATGGCCTAGAACCATATCTATTGCGCTATGGTTTATTTCTCCATTATACGTATTGTGTGGTCCTGCATACATACTGTCTATCTCTTTAACAACTCCAAATCCTTGAATAGACACTTGAGGCAGACTTTCTTTCCCTTTACTAAAATCATTAAATTTATCAGTGGATAAGTCATGCAAATTATATGTTTGTGCAGCGGGTAGTTTTATAGCCACGGCTTTACCTTGGTGATAACCTATTCCTCGCCCCTCGAATGGTTTGTTCTTGTCGGTTTTCTTTGTAACAATGGGTGTCTTAGGGGAATCGCTATCTAAAAAGCGATCTGAATCAGCATCGCAGTACATTTTATTGAGCTTCTGCGTGTCCTTTTGCGATAACCCAATCCTTTGACCAATTTCTGCTCCTCTCTGAAAAAATGAATTGTTAATTTATAATCTCCACTAAATAATAACCATCCGGATAGGAATTATTCATAAAAAACTGATGAATTATAACAAAATATTTAGAATTTTAATGAATATATCAAAAAATTATCATCACCTGTTTGGGCACGAGAGTATCTCGTCCGTTGACAGAGAAAGCTTTTCGGCTATAATGCAAAACACTTTCGTAGTCGTAACCTACGCCAAAGTCGGACACCGCAAACGAGTTGTATTTGCGAAAATTGTGCCTTGTAGCTGGAACAGATAATCATTACTTTTATTATATTTTTAATTTCGAGAAATCAAAACGTGTTTTGGTGGTGACTGGTTACATACAGAGCAGACTAAATTTTACTATTTTAATGATTGAATTGAGTAAAAACCGAATAATTGATATACACACACTCTGCATCTGTTATTATTAGTATTCCACTCATTTATTATATCGGAATAAACTATCGCTGACACAATAACCTTGATCCACCCGTTATAATATTCTATATCTAATGATTGATCCGTTATTCTACAACTCTTACAACCAATTATAATAAGAATACAAACAGGAAAGAAAGTTTATGAGAAAATTCTAAAGCATATTGGTTAGCGTTGTTACGTAAAATTTGTACTTTGTATGATGTTTTCCCACAAAACATCGATGAAGTCGTCTCTATCCGGACTACTCTGCATGTGATAGAAGCCAAGTGTATGCAGGAGTTCGTGAACGACGGTGCCATGTCGGAAACAACCTCGTCCCACTGGATGCCGACCAGACAAATTTAGCACTTGATAACCACCCTGGTATCCCACTTGAGAGAAACAACCGCGTCTACTGCCCTGTAAAATAAAAAGTAATTTATTTTTACTGTATTAATGTACGTCAAGTGTCTTGTTATGTAATTCGCATACCTGAATAACAACAGCATCGCGATCACCCTTTTTATATGGCGTAAATTTTACACAGGACGCTCGAGCTAAATCCGCAATACCATCTTCAATCGCCTGTACTTGATCAAGATCTGTAATTCGTATATATTGAGTAAGAATTATATAAACATATATCAGCTACAATTAATAAAAAAATCCTTTGAACATCATTTTATTGCAACTTAATACGAATCTCCAAAGATGATCAGCATTCAGAAAGTTACCTAATTCACCTTGCAATTTCTCCTAATTATTAAGCGTTCCATGGATTTAATTGTCCACACATTCCACAACTTGTGTACATCCTTCTAATACTTTATCAATTCAAAAAGGTATACTTATTTTACGTACTAAAATGTTCTCTTTGAATGAAGTAAATGACTTCATTATTGGGCCAGCGCTTCGTGCTATCCGCGAGACCGTTCCGGGCCAAGCCTTCCACCACGTTTGTGACTATCATACGTCGCTGCCGATCATTGAGAATAAGATCTCCTTCGAACCTCCCGCTCTCTTCCCAAGCATTATCTGAAGCTGGTTCATCTTCATCGTATTCAGCGTCAGGGTTGCCTGAAAATGATAAATTTTATTCTTACTCTATGTTACACTTCGCTTAAAAAATTACGTTACAGAAAGGGACGCAAAGCTCATTATCTTCTACATAAGGAATATATTTTTATTTTCAAAATGCATAAAATGTTTATAGGTGTGGGTGGTGTAGTGTGTTTTTTTTAATTAATTGTATCATTTAATTATTCCAATAAATATTAATTGTAATTAACAATTGGTCTGTTTGCAATAAATAAAAATAATTGGTTAAAATTTAAGAACATTCTTTTTCAGTTAATAATATTAGGGGGGATATCATTTACCTCATTTAATCCCAGTTTATGAATTTAATATATATTCATTTAAACAGTTAATTTAAAAAGTTATACACTTACTTTTTAAATTCTGGTCTAATTGCGACGTTTCTTTTAAATAATTTTCAAAATCTTCAATTTCACTTTCCGACATCGCACAACACTTATAAACTAACACGCACAATACAATCAAACAGTTTATACACTTCATTATTTTAAACTTATTGTGGCGTATATATATTTAATGTTTATTAGATGGGCAGTATCGATCTGCTACCAGTTTTAAGTCGTAAGTTTTCGAAAAAAGTATGTCATATTAACGGTATAAAAATGTCTCCTCGCATCGATATTTTGGCTGAACTAGATCAGCTTGACAAAAAACGCACGGCACTGCGAATTTTTTCTTGACAAAACCCATCGAGCTTGGTCTGGAATTAATATAGCTTTGAATACAGCCATTTCACAAGGTGTAAGCGCACTACTGCAGCCGCGACTTGCGACAGTGAGCGTGACACAAACGGACTACGCCTACCATGCAAGAATTAATTGCCAAATTCTCTGCACCACTTACTCTATCAACAGGTACAACCTTGATTTCGATTTTTGTTTGCTCCATTTACCTTGAAAAGATTTAACTTAGAGAACCCACTATATGAATAATACCTCCCCGTAAATTAACTTGTGCTATAAATGTGGTTTTTACCCCTTTGTTAAATAATACTTATGTATATTTTAATAAACATTTAAATTTATTTAGTCATATTCCAATTTAAATTTAACAATTACTGACGTTATTTACTTTTTAAGTATTTTTTTATAAAGCCAACAAAAAAAAATTGTTTTAGCTATCCTAACTAATTAAATTATTTTTATAATTATCTTCACCAAATAACGACGTAATTATTGATACCAGATGATGTTTCATATAATAGATATAGTTTTTGGCACAAGAATTAAAAATAATTGCACATTGCTGCAACTTTTATCGGCAATGGTTACGCTTTCACCTGAAATTGGCAAATTAAGCGAGTGAATTGTATAGAAATATAAAAAACCAATGTAAGCTTACGTTAATCGGAATAAAAGGAATGTTGCAAAATAAAAAACAGGCCTAGATCAAATAGTTTAATACGAAAAACGGTTACTAGCACAGACATTATTATACTTATTTGTTCTTATTATTTACAATATTCATAACATAAGCATTTTAATGATATGACTTTTCAGCAATAGAGTCCTTTTCCCTATTTTCGCAATACATTTTATTTAACTTAGCTACATCTTTTTCCGACATCCCTATCCGTTGTCCCAACTTCACATTTTCCTGAAAAATAAAATTAATAAACTTGTGTAGATCATAAAATTAAATAATCTTTAATCAATAAAAATCTTTAATAGGTACCTGCAAAGAAACTATTGTTTTGTTCCCATTTTTTGAAAATGCCGTTTCTGGATAATGCATCACACTACCATAATCATAAGAGATTCCAAAATCAGTAATCGTATCATTGTTATACTTTTTAAAATTGTGCTCATGCCCTAAGAAAAAAAAACATAGTTTTTGTTCATTCATTTTGTCTTAATTATTGCTATTCAGTGGCAATGAAAAATACTAACCTGCTTTAATATTTTCCCAAATAATTTCTACATATTCGTCTCTATCATATGTACTCTGCATGTGATAAAACCCTAATGTGTGCAACATTTCGTGAACAACAGTACCATGTTTGAAGCAACCTTTTGCGAGATTTAAAACTTGACTGGGTTCATCTTCGTCATCATCTGGCGTATTGAAACCGACATTTGAGTAACAGCCATTTGCGGAACCCTAAAGAAATGGATCACTTAAAATTTTTTTTTGTCTTAGCGCTAATCACTACATAGTATAAAACAAAGTCGCTTTTTCTGTCATGTGTCATGTTGTATGTCCCTATGAACGCTCAAATCTTTAAAACTACGCAACGGATTTTGATGCGGTTTTTTTTAATAGATAGAGTAACTCATGAGGAAGGTTTTTATGTATAATATCATCCATTAAACCCGTGCGAAGCCGGGGCGGGTCGCTAGTATTGAATAAAAAGTATAACCGATATTCTATGAACTATCGTTTGTTTTGAATCACATAATTTCTAATTTTAAATTTACGTTGTCGATTCGACTTTACTTTTAATTGGTATTAAAATAGAGACGAACTTACTATAGCTACTGAATATTTAATAAAAACGATTTATAATAGATATTAAACACTCATTATCAAACATTAATTTCTAGATTACATTTTCGTTAAAATAGGGGGAGGTAGTCACACAATTTTTGAAAAACTAATGAAACATCTATCAGCTCAGGCGCTCGCTGTAAAGTGTTGGAAACATCTCATCAAACATATTTAATAATAACGTATAGCGAACCGCGCTTAAAATCCGTTAAAAAGCATTGTTGTTCAATATGAAAAATACTCGCGTTGAAATAAATAAAATACTAGATACTCGGTAATCCAACTGCAAATCGTTATAAATAAAAAAGAAAAGTAATCACCTGAATTCGTAATGCATATTCGTCGCCTTTTCTCTCAGCGAATGTAATGCAAGATTTATTGGATATATCGGCCATTCCCGCTTCAATCATCTTCACTTGATCTTCATCTGAGATAATGTTATCAATACATTTGTAATGAAAAAAAAAGTTTTTATTAGGAAATTAATTGTAATAGTTTATTCAATTAATTATTTACATTTCATTCAGGTAAAAAATTGTATCCGTTTATTTAATTAATACCAACAATAAAAAAATACCTAAAATCACTACAAAACACGTTAATTTCATTCAAACTCTATCATATAAGTTAAATTACAAACCAAAATCGTCTTTTTCAATATAATATACAACAGTGTTATTAGGCCAACGTGTAGCTCCGTCGCGTAGACCGTTGCGGCCCTTTACAGCGGTTGTAATCGCTAGCCTTTGCGTTGCAGTCAGTATCATGTCCCCTTCGAAATGGTCACCGAATTCTGGATTTATACTTACATCTAGTAAAAAATATGTAAATAAGAAAAACACATTTTAAATATCACACTCATTTGGAAGTTCAAATCGGCAAAATATTACCATCGCGATCGTCATTATCGTACAAATCTTCTGATGTGTAAAGACCATTCTCTTGTAATATCGGAGATGCTCTACAAAAGGCAACTATAAAAACTGAGAATACGATGAACATCTTTGTGATAAGTTCCTTAGGATATGTTTCGTTTTCTTTACGATTAGGTGTTCATTTGCCACTCTTTTAAGACATGTTGCTAAATATATATGCCCTGTATCCTGCTGTGAAGATTAGGATACAATGTTTTAAAGACACCGATAAACAGCTAAGCAATAAGTCAATGGCTTTCTTATCACTCATCCTTTCCCGCGCACTTTGTGTCTAGAATATTAAGTAAGTATACTGACGATAAACAGAAAGAGCTTTGCTTTTACGGCGCACGTTAGATGCATAGTAATAGTGGTAATAGTTTTACAACCGTATTGTCAATAGACATTTGGGTCTCGAACATAAATGTTTAACCCACGTAAGAATCGATTCAAGAGATTCAAAACAAGAAGCGACATTCAGTACATTAAGGGAAACGTCAGGTATTTATTAGGATAAGGAAAAAATAAAATACATCTTTGGTATTGTAAATAACGTGCTATATTTATATTACAAAATAATTATAAAAAAAATCTCGACACACAAAATGTAAACTGTACACGCATGCAATTCAAATACAATATACTATATCGATAAATCGCTAAATGTAATGTACAAATAATAAGTAATCATATAATATGTAGAGTAAATTAAAAATAATTCATAATAACAGAATAAACCGTTCAAAGAATGAACGAAAAATAACAAAAATCCATTTGATACATTATGGCATTCGTTTAACATAATACTGTGCTAATACAACAAACGATGTACACTCTTTACTTATCGTACCATGCTAGCATTTCATTAAATGTATAAATAAATATAGACATCGACACAAAAGACATTGCAGACTTTATAACAAAACTGTGATATTCTGGAATCTAAATAAACATTGCTTCTAACTTACAACATCCACTATTCTGAGTAAATTAATTTAGGCAGTCTTTATATTTCATCAACCAACACCGAACCTTACTGAACTTCACAATACATTAAATAAGTATTCAATGGAATACCATACAACAAAATGGTAACGTACCTATCAACTTAACATTCAAATTATTTATACAAATTACAATATCAAGACAAACATGTGTAAAGCGCTGTAAAACGTTCTAAATATTGGTCTAATTTATTATTGCGTGGGATGACTATCCCTCAACATGCATAACACGCACTACCATTTCGTTGCGAGTACATAATGAACTACTGCCTTTATACGATTATGAATTTTTAATGCATGTTACGAAATCGTATTGTAATATAGCACACCGGAATATCGTATGTATCTATGTAGATACGTAGGTATCTATGCGGGTAAATACCTATCCTATCACAATGAACTACGCCGGTGTCGACTATTTCATTTGCATCCGAAAATTGAAAAACGGTGTTGCAATTTGAATGCGGTATGTCATATTACAAGTATTATTAATTACCCTAAATACGTTGTGACAGTAAAACTCGATTATATTGACTATATCTGAAACTTCTACGTTCACGCCTTTCTGAAGATAAAATGGGGTTTATTTACGCTTACGCTAATATTTGTCTAATATAATATTTGCCTACGTATAGAGGACGTCAACCGAGTTGTAAGCGAACACTCAAAACGAGTGCATCTTATCACATATTGTGGAGTGCTTTATAAATATTACAAAATTATTGCTATATTATCAATCATCAGAAACCTGATTGCCTTAAGGCAAATTAATAATGCTGATCACTATATGGAGTTATATTATATTCATTAAAAACTTCTATGAAATACGTAATTACGTGAATCGTTTATGATTAATGATAATTACAAAATGCTACACGGCGCTTGTACTGAATCTATGCTAAAAATAGCTCAAGAAATTCAAGAGTAAACGGCCCAACAATGTGCCGATACATTTAGTTATCTCAAAAGTATGAATGACATTCGTCAAACAATAGCTTCCTTCAAGGAGCTTTAATACATAGGAAAAATAGTTTTTTGAATATCAAAAATAATATGTACTAAATTTTATTTATGAAACCGCTTAAAAATTGCGCTAATTATAGTATAAAGTGTACGTAAATTTTATTAATTCATAGCAAAATTAAGTCAACAGGTCAATGATAAAAATATAGATCTATTGATAGTTAATTTAGTAATAGATAGTTAATGAGATGTAATGCTTAAAAATGTATGAACAATCATCATAAATTTATATAGGACCCGATAAAATATAAATAAAGCTAAAATATAAAAATAAGGCCGAAATTTGCATAATCCCAGGAATCACCACATTAACGTTAAATAATGATTTAGACGCAATGGTATATTTCCATTTTGGCACATCTTCACATCATTATTTATTAAAATCCTGCGACCGTTTGAAAACAGTGCAGTTATTTTGTATTTTATCTAGCAATCTTGGAAAAATAAGCCACGAATCTCCATTAGTATTTCACACATCATAATATTACTTAAATTATAGGCACGTAATGTATATAATTATGCACCGTTTATCTATTGTTACTACGTTAGAAGTATAGCGATGTGAAGTATTCTTAAAACTCACGTTAAAACACGATTACAGTATTATAAGGCTATTCTAAACTATACAGCGTGGTGAAATATAATTATAACAGATTTTCGTTTCATACTTCATTTAGCGTTCGATGATAATTGATAATAATATTCCACCATTAGAAAACATCTATTTACTATATAATAGCAATAAGCCTAAAATATTAAAACTTTTAAAGTCCTCTAATTCGATGTATACAAGATGTTAAACTTGCAGATAGTTCAAACACGAATGGCGAATCACAACAACTATAAAAGAGTATTATAACTTACACACGGCGTCATTTTTTCGTGTCACTCGACAAGCGACAGTCGAGTTCCACTCTGATATGTTGAGATAGTAAGAAAATATTGAATTTGAATACTGTTACAGAAAATAGTTTCATTTAGAATACTGAAATTATCGTTACCTCGTTAAAAGCTCTCGACAGAACCGGTGTTTGAGAAAACGCCTACAGATTAAAAAGATTCCACTACAGTAAGAAAATAGTTACAAAACTGTACATAAATAAGGATAGATAAAAAGGGCGTAACAATGTCAGTGTCGATAACATCGTTGTGTTCACGTCGAGCGCGCCCGCCGATCACAGAAGTTGCACGATAATATACTAAATAATTAGGCCTTCTTAGGACAGATAATCACAATTAGCCGTTTAAATTACACAATTCCTCATAAGCAATTTGCAGTAATGCCACGTAGGTCATGTTCAGTCCATGGTTTTCTTTGGATTCAAATTTCACCTGAAACAATCATTACTATTATGAAAACGAATCATATAACTTTAATATACCTACATATGTTAACTTAAGTTTATTGCGCAGTTTTTTTTTTCAAGTAAAAAATTAAGAATTATCTGGCAACAACCAGTTACTACTAATATTCTTAGGATTTATGAAAATAAAATGTATGAGAAATGAGAAATTGAAAAATTGTAATTTGTGAGAAGCCACTGATTTGAATGTTAAATTATTCACATATATTAATATACTAAAAACAAATAGGTTCTGTTCTCTACAAGTATTTCATGGATGTTTTTCTGGTAGTTATATAGTGTGTGTACCGGGCTATGTGGCGGCGGCGGGCGCGGGCGCGGGCGCGGGCGCGGGCGCGGGCGCGGGCGGCGAGGGCGCGGAGGGGTTGCGCGCGCGACCGCCCCGCGGCTTGATCGTCTCCGAGATCTGCCACATCGTCTCCTCGCTGAGCACGTCGTCGAACTCGTTGAACATCGCCTGGATGCGCTCGTTCTTCTTTATTTTGTATTGTCTGAAAATAAGTCAACGCAATTAATTAAGAAAAACTCATTAATCTTGTATGCAGTCATTTTAATGAGTCGATCATCCTGCGAATAGGGAATAGGGAGTGCACCTTTATTCGCACACAAACTTATGCACGATAATGTCTCAGTCAGAGGCTTCTTTTTAATTAATTATACCGCTAAGTCAGTTAATTCAAGAATACCAACAAACGTTTGAGTAGAGGTAAGATATAAGAAAAGAAAATACGTAAATTTTATTTACATATAAATATTTTTTAAATTAAAATTGCTCAACTCCAGATACATATTTGCACAACTGTAAAATTATTGTACTCACTCTTTGTGGAACCTCTTCATATTTTCCATAATATGGTATTGCTGCCATCTCTTTGTAAAGTTTATACTACCGTCGGGCAGTAAATCGGGGTTGCCCACATGCACGAACGTAAGATCTTGTAAAAATAGCCCGCTGAAACAAAAAACAAATCAGAAAAATTGTTCCTGATTATAATAGACAGTCATGATAAAGGCTTAAAAATGCTTAAAAGTGCCACGGGGAACAGCTAGTAATTAGTAGAAATATAATTTGATAAATATTATAAACACCAAACAAAGAGTACAAAGAGTAAATTACACTTACATGTAGGGTATGCAGGGTGGTTGCGTCTCATTCAACGCTTGTCGATACGCGCGGAACGACATAGAAGAATCTATGAGCGCGCAATGATCGGACAGCGCATCTTCTATAGCCCTGGACCAGCCCAGGCGGCGGACTGGCGGGCAATCCAATGCCGACACTAGCGCTAGATACGAGTTGAAGTTGTTCATTTTGCGCAGCGCCTTCATCACTTTTAGGAATTTGCTAGCGTATTTCTCTCGTTCGCGTGCCTCGTACTGAAATTTTAGTGGTGGAATATGAAAAATATTTATAAAATCTTTACAAAAAAAGGCTATCTTGTAATAATTAATTTGTAAAATTATATATTAAATTGTATATATATTAAATTGTAAAAAAAAATAATTTGTATAAAATATTAAAATTTACGTTAAACGCAAACAGACATATTAGATATGTCATTTTATATTTCTTATCGAGTCTTTTCACATCCAACTGTCAGTTATGATGAGAGTGATTTACTTAAGCTATGCTATATTTATTCACCTGTTCCAACAACCTCGATCGTGCCCAGAAGCTCATCTTATTGAAGTGCTCCGTGAACCGCGTGAGATTGGGCGACTTCTCCTCAGACTGGTCGCGCGGCCACGACAGCAGCTCGGCGGTGGTTATCCGCACAAATAACGCTGCGTCTAACACCGTCATTTGTTCAGCCAGCTCGGACGCCTTGAAGTCTAGGAGTGTATCTCGTCGAAGAGAGACAGTGCCGTAGCATGCCATGTCGTATTCGTATCTGTTGTTTGTCTGAAATAATAATAAAATATTATGTAAATTCAGAAAAAAAACTAGATGAATTTTAAGTAAATATGTATGTAGTTAATTAAAGTAAATTGTATAGTGGGTCTGACGTCGTGAGCAATTAATTGTAAAAATACCCTTAAAAATAGTAGTAGTAAGATAAAGGTATCCAAGATGCTTACATTTTGGAAATGCAATTGTTTCTGTTTGTCTACAAGAATTTGTCTTAAAGCTTTCGATATAGGCAACTCTTCCGCTTCCACGAGCCAATATATGAACTCCATAATATCTTGCATCAGCGGTCTATCTAAATCTGCCATCCTGAAACAAAATCAAAGTAAGTTATTCACTTCACTTAATTTATATTTAGTGTATTAAATTTAAGTTTGAATAAGAATAACTTTCGAATATTTAAAAGAGGTAAAATAATGTGGTAAGAAATTATAAATTTCCATCTTATGTTCATCTACTTTTCATTTTATAATCTAGGGTCTTTGAACGAAATGTATTAAATAGGTTAAGTAAAGTAATAATAATTTACGTAAGGTCAGCGACGACGCGGGTGAGCAGCCCCAGCGTGGAGCGCAGGTCGTGCGGGCGCGGGCGGAAGTGGTGCGCGCGCCGCACCAGCCGCGCCACCAGCTCGCCCGGCGACACCCACGTGCGGTACGTCGCCAGGAACGCCTCTTGGTACGCGAAATCTATTTAACACATACGTACTAGAGAATCGATTGTCAGATTGGGAAATGTCTTTTACGATGTTTTTGAATTGAGAATAATTTCGGTAAAAGTAATAAATGTAACTGGACAGTATATTTTTTATTGTTACGCGTGATCAAAACGTGGAGTTAAATATTTTGTCAAAATAATAATTTAAGCTAACTGTTACTACATAGTTAACTTATTATTTGATAATATAAATATAAAGTATAAAGTTGTTCATTAGATTACTTTATTGTTATTTAATAAATGAAATCATACATCGCAAAAGACATCATAAACTTTTTATAATAAATGCAAGCATGTGAAACCCATTTGTCATATTCCGTTGACACACAATATCGCAAAGCTTGAGTGCATTATGAAATAACATAAATTTAAATAGGTGCACAATTCTATTTGGTACATGCTTTTAAAGCACTGTCGTCAACAATGTATTAAATATTATAAAAACTGTGTTAAAAGGCCTAATCAGCTCATTTTGAATCCTCATATTAGTAGAAATATTAAAGTTCAGCTAGAAGCGAAACGCGTGAAGTAATCAACCCAAGCAACTACAAGCTATAATAGTTTTAGTAAACAACCAGTGCGCCTCTGTCCCAACTCATACAATGTATGCACTTACACTCGTCCGTTTCTGGAAAGTGAAAGCATGAAAGTTAAATGGTTAGAGTGATGTCTCTATAATTAAGCCTACACCGTAGTTAATAATGTTTACAACCCATATCCATGAAAGGAATGTAATTTTCAATATCAGAGTACAAATTTGAAAATGAATGAATTCTAAGGAATATTAATGAATATGATAAAATAATGAGACATTACAAATTGGACTTGAATTAACATGCTTGATTACAATAATACAAATACATGATTGGTAGCAAAAGTTAACCTCATACTTCAAGAAATCATGTTTAAAATATGATGATCAGAAAATGTTGTGTAATATATGTTTTATTATGTACCTTTGGTAGCCTTAGTGGCGAGTACGATGAGAGCGTCTGGATGACCTCCACGGACCTCGACCCCCTCTTTATTGGGCCCCTTCAGTAAGAGCCAGGAGCTAACATCCGTTTGTAGAACAATATCTTCCGAATCTGCCACTGCTGGAGTGCTCTTCTCAGTTTCGGATGGTATTGGCTCTGTACTACTTTCGCTTCTCTAAAATGATTAAAGATATCGTATTATTATAAACCATAAACATGTATCATTATAGTATTAAACATTATTGTATTATTATAAGAATATTTGTTTAAATTTATTTAAAATATTTCTTTCAATATAATATCCATGTAATAATTAGGTCTAACTTTGGGTTTTATTGTCTAATTGATAATTTAGCTATAAATAAATATTGTGAAATTGGTGATAAATAATGAAGCTGTATATGCAAATCTGAACAACACAATAATACTTAACATCAAATTTACCTGTGAGGGAACAGGGGAAGGCACGGGTTGAACGAGTCGGTCCAATTCGTCCTCGTCGAGGGGAAACTTGCCCGGAGACGACACACTCACGTACATCTCTTCTGTACTCTGTAATTATAATAATTAAAACATTAATTATGAGAAATATAATTTATATATTGAGACATAATAAGTGGTTACTTTTAATATTAAGAAAGAAAAAATAATATATATAAATTCAATAAATTACATAATAATATTTACATCAAGCTACGATCGATTTATCTATTTTAATCCAAATTGGAAAATTCAATAGATAAGAAAGCTATTAACAGTATATTAGTAGATAATACATACCACATTATTTAATAGTGATTCATCTGTCGAACTGTTGTGTGAAGACGGCCGCGGTGACGGCGGGGGCAATAGTTCGTTGCTCGAATAATTTGATACCTGGAGAAAATATTCATATATATTAATATTATTTAATAGTATATATTTATATTCTTACTTAATTTAAAGTTTTCGATACAAACGAATATGTCCCTTTCATGAAGTCATATAAAAAATGTGAAGTAATTAAACAAATGAGAATCATTGATGGAGCTAAAAGATACAATCTCGTTTATGCAATAGAAAAATAAAAACACTTAAATGTGGTAATTAATAATTATGCACACTGAATAAATAATTTACCTGTTTATTTTTATTCATCTTTGGCGGTAACGCAGGCGGTTCAATGGGAAGTGGACTAGTGCGATTCGATGTTTTCATACTGACGCTATCTTCGGAACCACTATAAAAATAAAAATATAACATTAACACTAAATGAAAACATATCTACATACATTCAAAACAACGCATATCAAGTACTAAAAACTGAATCACAACAGTTCACACTCGTTGATCATCAATTAACATCGGAATTATTGGGTTAATAAACCAGTTGTCGGTCGATAATACAATTAATTGGAGTGTTACGTACCTGAGAGGGGGCGTGCTTAAATGCTGCACCGTCACCGACGAGGCCAGTGAGCGTTGCACCTGGTGGTGTCCCACACTGATGCTGCCCGAGCTTGTATGCTGCGCACTAAAATGACAAATAATTAACACATTTACTATTACGTCAAACACTTTCTTACACTATTATTTCATCTTCAAAATAAATTGTATGAAAATCTGCTAAATATATTCTTACACTATTATTTCATCTTCAAAATAAATTGTATGAAAATCTGCTAAATACTTTTTTTTAATTGAAATTTTTAAACGATGTATCTTGACGTCGTTGTGTACAAAAGTGTTAACATTTGGAGCAGACATTAATTAGGTTAATATACTTTGACATTATAATGTAAATAATATTAAAAATAGATACTGTCATTTGTTTACCAGTCGGTATGTTAACGTCAATATAGTTTTCTTGAAAATAATTGAATAAAAAATTGTCCTTAAAAATCAGTCATAAATTCATGAAGTTCTTAAATAACGTCTTAAAACTGATGCTTTGATAAGGCTTTATGGATAGACGTAGTTTTAAAATTTATTAACACCACGTTTTTACACGAAATAAGTGGAAGTATAAATTAAAAACAGACTCACCTTGTTAAATTATAAGTGTGTATAGAATGCCTGAACATATCCGGCGGGGCCTCTGCATTGATCGGGGGATGCGTGTTGATTGTGTGACTGCAGTTCCCGAACATCTCCATGTAAGCCATAACTGAACACAAACACCGACATTATACACAGAATAACGAGAAAAAAACGTGAATCAAGTTAGAACAAAGGCGAAAATGTGCTTCTATACGACATGTGAGACAGCAAAACTGAAATGAAGCGCTATTATAATAATCATAAACGAGAACATCGAATCGTGAAGAAATCTACGCGAAGTTCCTCCATGTTATGGACACAAAGCGTAACTCATGTAGAAAGCAAGCTAAACGATAATTAATGTAATGTGTCGTGAAGCTAGAAGCACACGTAATGAGATCTCCAACACGTCGGTATCTTGGAGTGGGCTGCGAACATCTGTAGGTGTTTAACCACAGAATCGATAGAAACAGAAGTCAAACTCCGCACAAAGCGCGCTCAAACACGCACACATACACACCGTCCACCGACACGATATCTCGGGTTACACTGGAACAGGCCAAGCGCGAGTGTCATGAGTTTGAGATACGCGTCCGTCAACTTTGTCGTGTATAACTTAAAACACTTTCCTTATTTCCAATTATCTCTGTAGTTTTTTACACATAGATGAAAGTTAACAATCCTAGCGCGACCGCCGGGAGAAGAGATGAAAAGTGAAGTGCATAAACGAGATTGACTTCTGTATCTATCTATTGTGGTTCAACGTTAGCTAGATAACATGCAGCGTCCACTCACCGCTGTACGCGACGCTTTGAAACACTGCAACGCCGCACCGACATAACAGACAAACATGCCATTAAGTACCCCAAACATTTACCATTCTTATGTACATACTAAACCCTTCTTCAGATATATCCCACTATATTCTTAAATAGGCTTTTGTAATAAAGTCTTAAGGAATTTTAACAATGCATTTGTATGCAAATGAAATTTTAGTAAGAAATTAAATTTAAATGTAGAGAAATTACTAATATCTCATTATAGATAAAAAGTTTGAAAAAAGGTATATCGCGTAGTTTTTGAATCAGCCCTTCTTTTTATTCGTAAGGTCAAAGTTAAAGAAGTATAGAAACAAAGGTTTATGCAATATTTACATGTATTGAGAACGAATCATATTAGATTTAATAAACTTCATTTTTGTGTCGTTATACCATATTCCCGTAAGTTAGTCCGTTCGTTTGTGATACTCTTGCCAGCTTTTAACAAAGCCAATGAGACAATACCCAACATTAACAGGATATGGTAGGCGGTGTAATAATAACCGATAATATTAAATAAAATACTGACTGTGTTTCTTCTTGAGAGGCAATGGCGGCGGCCGCTGGTGGTTGTGTTCCGCCAGAGTATGCGGCCGAGCTTCATGCAATGAGAATGGTGGACTTTTCCTGTAACAAATACAAAAAAACTTAAAATAATTGGCAATATACGTCTAAAAAGTAGCACATATCAAATGGTCTTTATAAAGCTGTTTAATTGTTTAAAGTAAATGTTCGTGTTCAATACGTTTTGTGTGTAAAACAACAAACAGTATAGTATACACTACGTCTTCCCATAAATAATGTGTACAGTAAGTCGGCTCCAATTGATAGAACCAAACAAAGTGCGCGCCATGCCGAATAAAGTCAACTACAAGTTTCATAAAATTCGGTATAATAGTATTAAATCCTTGAGAACAGTGAAAAATTTACAGGAAGGCCGTTAAATTTCTACCGTAGGTCAAACAGACATGACTTGTAAACAGTCTTAAATAAATTCTAGCAAATTTTGGAAATTTTTATAACATGTATGTATGGTAGATTTACCTAAAGGAACTTTCAATCTGCTAAATATATCAATAAACTAGCCATTGTAAAATTACGTTGCGACAAATTAATCCCCTAGAGGCTCCTTTTAACAAACAATAGAAAAATAATGACAAACCTGATTTCAACATTGGGGAAGTGTTGTTGCACATCAGCGCGGATGTTGCGGCGCGTCTTCACCGGCAGCTCGGGCGGCGTCTCATTCTCGTCCGACGTTATACTCTCCAATCTAAAACGGACATAATTATGCCTCATTAATTAAAAAAATCATGGTAAGTCCTATTTATGGCGCGAGATATGCCAAGAGATGAAGTAAACCTATATAAATCATTATTATATTGTTACGAACAATGACTCAATGTAATGGTTTTATAATCTCGCCTTATTCGCCGTGTCGACGAATAGCCATCGTAAGTAGAACAAAACATTATATCATTATTATGTTGTACCAGAAGCAGGTTAATGTATGCGTGAATTCGTTTTTTATTACTTCTTATGATTATCATACGTAATCGTCACTTTTGCTTTTCATATACACCAAAAATGAAAAGAAAAAACATGATTATATTTTTGGAAGTTAGAATAGAAATTTCTATCATAATTGAAACATTCATTTTATTCATTAATGAAAAATTGTAAGATTAATTACCGTCACCATTACCATAAGAGAAAGAGTTAAACCTTAACGTCGAGTGTATACTTATTATAAGTCTTTCTTTTTATAATTAACAACTCACTGAATCCAAAAATAGTCTTATCAACATATTATATGAAATATCTTTCTCTCATAATGAACAACACACTGAATTCAAAAATTGTATCGTAATGGTAAAAGTTACATAAAATGTTAAAATTAATGATTGGAACTACAAACAAGTTAAGGATTTCATACTTTTTTCTTTACACTTTAGCTTTAAATAACCAACAATAAAATACGTAATTTAGTATTGAAGAAAATAGTACAAAATCCCAAACAAAGAAGCATGCAATAAAAACGAACACACCGCGGACACTCACTTTGTATTTTGCGTGGTTACACTGTTCATACTGATTATATTCATGCGGCTCTCAACACTTTGCATTGTGCACTTGACTTCGCTCACAAACTCTGTACTTTCAAAAGTACTGCAAACAATATCAAACAACAAGCATGAACGACAAACAACCTGAAGGGAAATTGTTTCATAAAATGTATAGGAAAAGTGATTGTCTACATTTTAATTTTTAATTAAAACACGAAAAACAGTGACAAATGAATACGTGTAGAGTATTAAAGATGTACATGCGTTTATTAAGTTTTTAAACTTTATGAAAACTGATAAAATTATTTGTGAAATTTGTATGTAATACTTAATTTCACATTTAGTCGTTTTTCATAAAATTTAAAGAATTAACTTTGTATTTGAACACAAATAAACATTAAGTTAAATTAATTCAAGAGAAAAACAGACACCGAAACAGCAACTGTGAAAAAAAGGTATGCAACTACATGAACTTCAAAAAACTAATTCGTATAAATGTTATAATTTTTTATTTTGTTTTTATTTTGTGATAATAGGAACCATTTCACAGTGACAGTAATTTTAGAAGTGCGTTTATTAGAGATTTATTTTCTCAAATCGTGTAAATGTTGTTAATATGTCACCTGTCTGTATGACTAGAATAGTGGTGTGATGAGAAGGTGGAGGTGAAGCTGTGCTCCGTGGACATCTCCGAGTGGCCAACCGACACGAAACCCGACTCGTTTGAAAATCTGGATCAAATATAACAAAAATAAATTAAAATCATAATAAAACCACGGGATGTGTTCTGTACCAATGAATTAAAATAAAAAGAATTTCATTAAAAAATTGTGTCGACTAAAATGTAAAATCTCCGGAATATCAACATGTGTACCTATATGTGTATGTCACCGAAAAAACTAAATAACGCTAGGTATAATATACAGGGTGTCCCGTAATGAGTGAAGCATCTCTTGGGGGATGATAGCTGAGCTAATAATCTATCAAAAAAACCCAATATAGGTCATACGAAAATATCGCGGTTTTTGAGATATTGAGGATTTTGTAGTTTTTTCAAAAATGTCGACCTCGCCCAATGTTTTATATTACTGTGGCCGTAATTCTTATTTGTTTTTCATATTTTTTTTTACTAAGTTTTCTTTATGAGTTGCTTTCTTGGATACATCCATTAGATATTGATAGAAATATCAGACAACGAAAGAAATTAAATATTTATTTCAAATTTAGTATGGAGTAAAATTTTGAGGTCAGATTTGATAGTCTGTGGTTTAAAAAAAATGTACTACACTGAGGCGGTCAGTGAACTTAAAAACTTTTGTATTTAATACCAATTTCAAAATGGTATAAAATTTACAGTTTTTCTCTATAGCAAAAAAAAATATTGCAATTTGAAATCAATTTGGGACCTATTTAAATGATACGTCCAGGATGATACTTAGTAAGAAATGTTATTTTCTTACACGAAAAATAAAATTAAATGTTATTATTGGTCAATATTAATAAGAATTCATAATTTGTAATGTGATGTATTGTGTATAAATGCATAAACCTTCATGAAATTTAATGTCCACTTTTATCGTATGCCATTACAATATTCTCACATTTCTCTAATATCCTCTAATACTTATGTATGAAAATATTATTTTATTAATTTAAAATAAATCTAAAAGTAAAACAATTACTTTTGTGCCAAATTTTTGCTACGGTGGCCAAACTTTTCAGAGACTAACCAACCTCGCGTGAGATTTCCGGGTCCACAATTATTGGTCAATCAAACTGATGATAGGTGTAGCGGGAGCTGAATTCAAATTTCCAGCTATTTCCATGGTAGAATATGGCACATCATGTAAAATCAAAGGTTTACAACGGTATAGTACAATTACGGTTCCATTTAAAATTTTTGAAAATTTATGCATTTATACAGAATATTTCAAATTACAGATTATGTATTTTTATTAATATTGACCGATAATAACATTTAATTCTAATTTTATTTTTCAAAAATAACATTTCATACTAAGTATCGTCCTGGACGTATCATTAAAATAGGTCCCAAATTGATTTCAAATTGCAATATTTTTTTTGCTACAGAGAAAAACTGTAAGTTTTATACCATTTTGAAATTGGTATTAAATACAGAAGTTTTTAAGTTCACTGACCGCCTCAGTGTAGTACATTTTTTTTAAACCACAGACTATCAAATCTGACCTCAAAATTTTACTCCATACTAAATTTGAAATAAATATTTATTTTCTTTCGTTGTCTGATATTTCTATCAATATCTAATGGATGTATCCAAGAAAGCAACTCATAAAGAAAACTTAGTAAAAAAAATATGAAAAACAAATAAGAATTACGGCCACAGTAATATAAAACATTGGGCGAGGTCGACATTTTTGAAAAAACTACAAAATCCTCAATATCTCAAAAACCGTGATATTTTCGTATGACCTATATTGGGTTTTTTTTCTATAGATTATTAGCTCAGCTATCATCCCCCAAGAGATACTTCACTCATTACGGGACACCCTGTATAGTATAATATATCACTATACTCTACACTTCTATCCCAAGAAATAATTTAAGAAATGTCTAAGAGCAACAGATTTTATAAGAAGTTTTAAAAATCTAATTAAAATAATAAAAAATCTAATGAAGAAAATATTTACCGATTATGAGAGTGAGCATTACTCAAATGCGATTCCACCGAAGTTCTCATTTCGTTCATATTATTACAATTACAAATACCTGAAAGAGAAACAATATTTTTATTAGATATTGGTGTCCTTATGTTGAATATTATGTCTAAATATTCTTAACAAAAAATTGTTTTCCATGAAATAAATTGATATACATACCAACTAAATCTGAACTGGGTGGAGTTATAAAAACTTCATGGTTCATGGAATCGTGCGCATTCCTGTCTTCATCGTTGGACACATTGAGCATTGAGTCCTGGGATCCACTGCTGTGAGACTGCAGAGACAATCTGGAACGAAAAATTTTATTTCAAATAATTGTTATAAATCTATAGGTGTCATAACAAACGTTCACAATCCTAAATCCTCAAACTTCGAAGGCAACAAAATGATTAACTCTATTCACTTACTACATTTAAATAAATACATACAAGCCAAGATAAAGTGTGCTTATATGATTCATAAGCTTATTCCAGAAACGTATTTACGATAGGTGATATGGAGAACATCAAAAAATAATTATATTCACTATCCATAGGACAATTAGAGAAAGTAATGTAATAAAATAAAAAAAAATAAATACCACTATTTCACCTACAACAATTTGCTTATTATGAACTTATTTCAGGTTGGTTATAACAATAAAATAAATGGGATGACTAACATAGCAATTCTAATACTATTAATTAATAGTTATGATAGTGACATTGTTGGAAATGATATTTACGCAAATGGACACAACATGAGGTAAATCATTGCGCACGAGCGATCATTCATCTTTATTGATATTATATAAAATACGTGTGTCCGCCTGACATGTTTCTTGGCTAAGTCATTTGATTAATTTATATTGGATTACTTCTAATCAGAGGAATATTTAATTTTAATAAGAAATGCCCAACTAATATAATAAATGCGTAATTTGTAAAGCTTTATCTTCTCAAATCCGTGTGGTGTCGGGTTAGAATGTGTGTCACCACCCCCATTTCTACCCGTGAGAGGCGATAGAGAGTAATTCTGCTATTCTGTTGCATAACCTCTTAAAATTTTGCATACATATATGTAGCTAGGACTCCAAAAAGAAGGTCACGGTAAAAGCTAAATCAAATACTTATATCTTAAGTCTCCCAAATACCATTTTGACCTTTAGAAATAGCATTAAAAAAACGAGTATTGCACTATTGTGAAACTTTCTTCGCCATAGCAATGTAACGGGCATTTAATATAAAAACTTTACCGCAAAGTTATTAACTGCAGCATAAAACAGGAACGTAGACTCGTTCCGAACAACTTTCGCAATTAATCTCAGCTTAGGAAAGTCTTTGATAGACGTGTATAGGGCTTATAAGAGATTCCTGTATCATTTTATAATATCTTGGGTAAAACCGTCGTATACAAAAAGTTGATTGATTCTATTTACCTGTCTATCGAAACTCCGAGCAGAGAGTTGTCGTTGGCAGACTTGCGCTTAGGCGGAAGAGGTGGGGCCAACTCGATTTTCCTGCAAAACAAACTTTCACTTTACTTCGAAACCTGATTATTAATAACATTGCAAATAATTTTAATATATAGTTATGTGATCAAGGTTGGCCACACGTAACATATGTCACTTCCGAATAGCGTATTTAGCATTTTAGTTAAAATTTACAACTTGTAAAATTTATATTAATCAAGTTACGTAAGCTGCTCAAAAATAACTTTCGCGAGCGTCATAGTTTAGCTTTCTGATGATTTATCGTCAGTGTATTTTTTGTTTTACAGTTTCGCTCAATCGCTCTCGGCAACTAAGTAAATTTAACTTGAACCAATGTTAAACTAGCAGTTTACTTTTAATACTCATTAACTCGAACTTATGATTTGTTTCATAAATATGTAATTGTGGCCCGAAATACTTTCCTCTGAAATTGTTTAACAAAAAAAAAACATCTTTACTTAATTTTGATGTCTTACCTATTAGGCCTAGCGGGTTTCGGCGGCGGTGAATCCGGGGCATCCAGTATAGACTCAGATGAATGTGACGCGCGAACACCACTCGCCTCCGTCCCGGGTTCGCCCGTTAAAAGCGAACGCTCTTTCGGCGTTAGAGGTATGTCTGAAACAATATTTTTATAAATTCTTCATTATACTGCGTGATTAATTACATTACTGTGATTCTGTGTCAGTCTTCTCTTTTATAGATGTGTGTTTCTTTGTTTATTTTTTTATTAGGTTCTTGTTTCCTTACGGGGCATCCCTCAGAATTGTTACTCATACGAACCATACTCATGACATCTTGAAACTATCGCTATGTACCATATATAAAAAAACATAAACGTTTGATGCCTAATCGAAAGAAAAAAGAAAAATAAAGAATTTCTCTGCGTCAGCAACTACAACAAGTTCAAGAGCCGGACGGGAAAATACGCCTTCCTTGCCATATACTTCTGTGCGGGACTCACGATCGCCTCCACACATTTAATCTTTTCTAGCCAACGCTTCAACCTCGATGGCTATCTGCATTTTACCACAAATGATAAAGACGTACCTGGCAAAGAATTCCTCTGCGTCGACGACCGTGGAGACACGAGCGCTGGACGAGGAGACAATGCTGGCCTTGCCATGTACTGTTGAGCGAGGCTGGCCACCTCTTCAACAGCGGACTTCAACCCCTTCACAACCGAGTTCACGTGCTCCGGTGACAGCGCCGCGATAGAGGTCTCGGTTTCATTCTCGTCGGCGTCAGCGCGCAGACTGACCACGGTCACCTCGTCACAGAGCCTGATCAGCATGGCCAACGCTGTGCAAAGACGCTTCACTGCGCTCATGAGGGGCGGAGACCGACTGCAGTACGGCTTTATTGCTGTAAACAAATAAAGAATTAAGAAAGTAAAGAAGAGTTAAGAATACTTTATTTTTATTTCTATTTAAACTGTAATAGTTTGTTTCAATTCAAAAATTATTTACGTTACAAAGTAGTATCAATTATATGTTTTAGAAGTACTCTGTAGGAACAAGAATTCTAACGGACAGAAGATAAATTTGTATTGAATAGAGGTAGTAAAAATAATATATGCAAATTGATTTTGTTGGCAAATGTTATTACAAATATTAATTAAAGTATGTAGTTACCCTTGTGTATATTTGCAATCGACTCGAACACGATAGTGCCGTTATCCGGCAACATTTCCAATTTCCTCTTTGTGATGACATCGGAGAAATGTTTTAAGCCGAATCTGACCTGTAAAAGGAATAAAGATATTCATTTTTATTTTTTTATGTCAGAGCAGTCAAGCCGAGCATGCGGTAAACGTGATTGTTAGTGACTACCGTACTCTCTAAACATCGTTACAAAAGTGTCACAAGTATCTTGTCCGCTTTTATAGAAGAGGAGGATATATAGAAAGGATTAATGAAGAAAAAGGAGGAGAGGAATAAGTTAGGACAGGAAAAAAATGGGGTGAAAATGCAGGCCATCGGTGGGTCCACTCGCCGTACGAAACATAGTAGTGCTTCACAAATCCGATTCGGGTCGGAACGAAGAGGCTTCCGTCGAAATTTGTATAAATCTTGTTGAGATTTTCGATACTTTCCGATCGGATTCGCATGTGTGAATGGGGGAGATGGTAACTTTCCCAGTGCGAGCTTGGCCCAATTCGTATCGAAGCAATACTTAACACCAGCTCTTACATTATTATAGATACAACCTATCTATTGACCTATTACGCACTATTGGACGCTTTGAATGACGTTAAAATGATTATAGCATAGTTCGAATGCACACTTATGCGTTCATTCAACGTATACGATGATACACTTGTGGACATATTTAGAAGAATAATATAAAAAGCCGGTGATTGTGACTATCATAATAAATAAAGGTCGTAAATACCAGGCAATGCCATTTTAAAATAGACAATCAAGAAATATCAAAGTTCGAAATTCCAATTGTATTATTTACATTCATAACATACTTGGTTGACACTATTTTATTTATCAAATATTTTTTTTACAAATAGGTTGTCTAAAATTGAACACTAAACAAGTTTTTTATGCAAATTGATATTATAAAAAACTGAAAACAAAAACATGTTATTGTAGTAATTCTCAGCATTCAAAATGCATGGTTGCAAGATTTTTTGTAAAATTACCTACATATAATTATATTCACCTTGAAAGCAGACTTATACCAAACAGACTAGGTATGTAATCTATTATAAAAAAAATCAAATATTGTCTATACTAATATAAAAAGTGGAAAGATTTGAGCTTTTTTCTTTTGTTTGTTTGAATTCAATAGGCTCCGAAACTACTGGATCGATTTAGACGAAATTTTGTACAGATGTTCTTTGAAACCCCATGTAAAATTAGGATAGCTTTTATTTCAAAAATCTTCCAGGAACGGGAGATATACGCAGTTATAACCGCCGAGCTCACCTAGTAATAATATCTGCGTTTTATTTCTTAATGAATTTATAAAACGTTGTAGTTTAAAATTTAAGTAACTTCTCACTCTCTCACCTCTTTGACTAGCCTTTCGAGTTCTTTGGCGGGAGTGGTTTCATTGTCTTCCGGCGTGTTCGACTTCGTCCCCATGTTCCGAAGCTTCGGACTAAGCGGGGAGTGTGATCTGAAATTAAAGTCCTGATTAATATACGCATTCCTTTAACATATCATATTCAAACTGTGAAATATTCGTAAACTAAGCTAAGTATAATAAAGTCATTTGAACAAGGATTATTTTGTTAATAAATAATATTATCGCAGATAAGCATAGTTGTATTCAATGACACACAAAACCGCAGAATAAATGTACTCTTAAAATAAATATATTTGGAATATTTAATTAACTCCAACTTAATTAAACGCCTGTCACGTTAATTGTTGTGACTTAGCACTTTCACAATGTTTTATTACGCGACACTACAACGTTCACAAATTATGGATTGGGCAATTCAATAAAAAATAATTAAGTAGGGCCATTACATAAAATTATCAGCCGAGTGTGCTGCTGAATGGAATGCTTAGTATTGCGAAAGGAAGCACTTAGTATGCGAGACAGTGTCGCGCAAATAACAAAGCTAAGCTATATATGATATTCAACGAGTCCCGGTTCAATTTACTCTGTGCTCATACAAATTTATATTAGAACAAAATAAATATTTTTTTTCTCTCTAAAAATTAATCATAATTTTTTATAGGATCCTCTATGTCAAATCATAATGAGTGTTTTAAATCACAAATGGATTTACCCTTAAGTCGTTTTTTGTTTCCCCTTTTTTAAATATTTTTGTCTGTTCTAATAAAAATAACCGATGAAAAAAAAATCGTGAACAAAATAAATCATGAAAAAAATATAAGTTTCTATGTAATAAACTCCAAATTAAATTAAATAAAATAATAAATCCCCAACAAAAAATAAAACTCATATCGCAAGTGATGAATCAAAATATATTAATCCGTGCGAAAGAAAAACTCATACGGCACCGAGCCTTCTATTGTTTACACAACTAGTCAGCTGCCAGTACCAACGCCCATAGCCCAAATAAATTATTCAATGTTATATTGAACAGGTTACCGTTTTCCATTGTACGCGAGGCGACGATGTAGTTTATTCGTACGCTTATTAATCCAGTCGCCGACTGGGGATTTCACTCTGTTCGACATTTAGAACAAAAAACCTAACCACACTTAATTCTCACTAAATCACTTCGCACTTCACTTTTGCATATTGTTCAATGAATAAAAGACGTTCTCGCGACTGCGGGCCCGGTTGTGGACATTAAAATGTAATCATTTAACATAGCACGCACTGAACTAATGAGATTTCAGTTAACAATGTCATTAATGCGCGCGACTGTTCGTGTCGCCTCTGACTCATAATCACTGCCACATTTTACGCGATCAAATACTAAAAGTACACAATTTGCAAATATTTTCTATACGAGAACACGTAATTTGAAACCGTTTGAAGTTAATATATTATTACGTAATGCTATTAACACAAAACTATTGTTTTCGGCGTAGAAGCAGAGATAAAACTGTTAAAATGGAATGACACTTTCTTGAGTTGCTGCCAGTGAGATAGCAGGCAGAGTTATGTATGCAAGTATATTTATCAATTTAGATAACGGACAATATAGTTGAGTTGTAGATTTCATCGCTATGTATACAATGCGAATAGATAAGATCGCGTAAAATACCAGCCAAAATAAATATCTCACTATCTATTAGTAATGAGTTGTTTAATTAACTAATTATTACTATATGTAAAATAAAAGGAAATATGTTTCAAGTATGCAAAAAAAATATTCTTTCATAAAACTTGCAGCAAACATCGTTATAAAATTCAGAAGCGAGGTTTTACAGTATTGGTATACTAAAGTCCCCGTGCAGGATCCATCTTGAATTCTCTTTACCCCTACGTCAATAAAAGACATCAAAATATTGTGTACATCCAACAGCTTTGTTGAACATGTAAGATTTGAGTATTTTCTCAATTCTTATAATCTTCCTTTTTGTATGGACATAGTAAACTATTGTTCACCGTAAAACCTAATAAATATTATTTAGTAATACTGTCTTTAACTCAATTAAATTATGAATCAGTTAATAATGACTAATTAGTTCTAAAATAAACATAATGCTTAGTGAATCTTTAACGTAAGTTATTACTAATTGCTTTTGCTTCTTGTTTAAATGTTCCTAATTACTATATTACTCAATAGTTTTGAAATATTTAAATCCCAATTAATATAAGCATATTATTTAAATAATCATCGGAAATACTGTTGCGATGTTTTACATTTTGAACCAAGATAATTTAAAAATTCTAGGCTTCCAAATAAATTTTTTCTTCCAAAATATCAATACTTACTAATCGTTATAATGTCCAGGGTAGTATCTCTATGAGGGACTAATTGGATGAAATAGGAAACCTAATAATAATTTTTACGTCAGGGGCTAAAAATAGAATGAACGATTACCATTACCATATTTATAACAAAGAGAAAAAAAAACTTCCAGTAAACGCGTGCGTATAGTAAATCGGTGGTGCGTTATCACAAACGGACGCGTTTGATAGTGTTCTGACCTGATATTCGCCGAGAGATGCGGCGGATGGGGAGCCTGCGCGGGCGAGCGCATGTTGGAGATACGCTCAAGTAGATCGTCCTTGAAAGAGCGGGCGCGCCGCGCTAGCTTGTTAGCGCCGCGCAAAGACCCTCGGTGACCTGACCCTCCTTCAGCACAAGCTTCGTTGTCTGTAACAAAAAACCAACGCTTACAAGTGTGTTCCGTCGCTATAGAAATTGGGTAGTTCAGCATACCTTTTTATTTTATGGGAAGGATTTTCATTTTTGTATATTTGTTTTAAATAAAATCATAGAATAACTGAATAGATTTCATAAATTGCTTCACCATGAGAATGCAATGTTATTACCCCTTATCCTACTAATACCATAAATGTGAAAGTTTAGATGTGTGTGTTTGGAATTTTGTGTGTCAATCACTCCGCACCGACTAAGCGAATGAAATATCGTATACAGATAGGCTATTAGCTGGATTAAGTCATAGGAAACTTTTATTGAATCTATAGAACCTGAATTTAATGCGTGTGAAGTCGTTTTTTTTAAAGTTGATTACAAATGCAAGCACGACTGAAGCTTCTTTAAGTCTATAAAGCGTCCACACACATTGGATTTCGTCACAATTTGTATAAATAGATAGTCTTCCTGTTTTCAAAAGCCTTTCGTGAAATGCACTCGCTGCATGAGAAGTGCGGACGCATTGAATGGCACGCGAACAGAATGGGCGAGGAAATTAAAAGAAGTTGTCGTGTATAATGGCGACCTCCTGTAGAAAACCGGAAAGTGAAGGAAACATATTTACTTGCATTGAATGATAAGATGCAATGTGATGTGATTTTTAAAATTTATTGAACACTGTCATTCTATTAATCAATTACAGATAACACAGTACGAGTATACTATAATAATAAAAATATATTTGTTTTGTAACTTTAGCTTAAATATGTACAATTGATTATGATTAGAAAACCACTGAAACAGATGGATCAGGAGGTGAACATTTATCCTCAAAACATACCGCGTCGATTCAATATATAATTCTATTTGTTTTCAATAAAGTATACTTTATAGAAAAATAAAAGAGCAATAGGAAGTGGACTCTACCTTTTATGGAAAATGTACTTTTTGGACTATCAAAGAAGTATCACATTTTATTATATTTTTATACAAATGTGCGGTTAATGATGTAATTTTTCTGAAAACCAACATCATGTATCAATCAGGTAAGGTAAGGTAAATAATTCTTTACCTCTAGCAGCGCCCCATGGCTGCACTCGCGCTAGCATTAGTTTAATCTACTTTTCAAAATAAAATACAGTTAATTTTTAATAGGGATAGCATAGGAGCCATTTCAATTTAAAAAATAAACTAGCAATCAAATATTTCCACTTTATAACATAAGTATAGATAAAGATAACTTTTGTTTATTGAAACCTAATTTATCAATACTTTCAAAATTCAATTATATTTGTATAATTGTTGTCGAATTGCTCCGGCCCACCACGATTTGCACACAAAAAATACTGTATGAGTTATGCTTGTGAGTTGTGACCCACAATGAATTATTAGCCAGGTCATTGACAGTACAATTATTATACCTGGCCGTTAATCAGCCTACAAGAATGGAATTTCTTTTTTCCTCATACATGAATTACAAATATGTTTTTAAGCCAAATTGTAGGTAACACAGAGACAACTGTTGTTACAAGTCCTGAAATATGTGTAAACAACTGACGTAATGCTCCAAATGTAGGAACAGACAGATAATAACAATGAAGGAAACAAGAAAACCCCACTATTGGTAAGTAGAATTAATACTAATAAAACATTGATTAGAATAATATAAAGCCCAATATACAAACAAATCTAATTAATTTATTAAATAAACCGACATTAAATCGAACCTTCGATATTTACAAGAAATACCAATGACGTAAGGAGGCTCAAGAGTCAACACATCAAGCCAATGCCATATACGTTCTTGTACATCAATAAGTGATGTAATGCAGATTATTAGGTAACGAATGCCCACAAAAATTGCTTCGGGGTTCCATTGAAAACTTTCTTTTTAATGAACGGCCTCGAAAACTACAATTAAGTCGACTTATTATTACTTTTAAAGTTAATATACAACAGTTAAGGACGCACCGATAATACTCATTACAAATACATTTTCCTTCAGTACATTACTACACTTTATCGTACCTGCGAATAACGGAGTCTAAAGTTGATCGTGAATCGTGAACTTTGGCATTATTTATTATTATCGTCCATCAGGATTCGATTGCTGTAACAGTAGTCCTATATATTATCTGAGATGCTTATAGAAGTAAACACAAGTTTATCACTGATGACGCGCGAGTTATAAATAATACGCGAAGGCGACAGCAGGACGCGCCCAAACCACGGCGCGTGACGACCGACTCTGAGACAGGCTACTGAGGACACTCGCACCGTCCCGCGCCGGACGGACGCCAGGTCATGCCCGCTTCCTGGCCTCTAGTGCGTCATACTTATACACATCAACATCACAAACATGATCCTACACACAGAAACTCAGCAAGCGACGGATCGCAGACGTAACGCAAAACAACGCTTCCACTGTCTTTGTAACATGTCACAACTATATTTAATTAAATGGTTTAGGTTCATAGATTTTTGAGGATCCATTTAAACACAAAAAGTTTATAATTTTTGATAAATTAAATTTTCCCGCCACAATAGAATATTTAAACCAAAAATGTTATGATATTATATTTCTTTTTTGTTTGCTTAAAACAGTTTAAAGTTAAACACAAATTTTACATCTCCAAGATTAAGGAACAGAATAAAATAATCGATACCATCGTCAATATTAGACTCGTCATCTGCAGAGCGGCCTTGGTAGAGCCCATAAAATGATATTATCAGTCTGACAGAATACAGGACGAAACACGTAACCTAATTAACTCTCAGTCATAATAAACAGTTCATACTCTTCGGGATTTAACACAAATATTAGCACTAATCAAGCGAATAAAAAGAAACAGAAGAAAATGTGTTTTTCAAGCGGCCTTAACATTATCGTAACAATGGGTACAATGGTGAATTCCCGCGTCTCTTACGTCGCATTATACAATATTAGCTAGCCTATTATGTACATTTGCTATTTCCACACCACAACACAAACACTTTTACAAGGAAGAAAAGTCATTCATTACTTCCGTTTTTATGTTAAACTTGCAATTTCTAACATGACCTTCCGTCTAATTCTGCGAGGTAATTAAAATTTGATATGCGTGAAGGAAATAAATATAGTAATCAACCCGTGACCTTAGCGCACTATGAAATGTTAATGTGTAGGCAACATGAACTATTTTGTTAAGATACTCAAAACAGCTTCCGGTTATATCGAGGACATTTACTTAATAAAAAATCAAACCTTGGCAATTTTTGTCAGCATCTCCGTTTATTTTTCTGTAGATTCCAACGCCAGGCGCTGCAGTATTTCGAGAAAACCGTCGGTGAGCTGGTCTTCGACGAGCTTCTTCTATTGAATAGGAATTTCTAACATCAACTTTCCGTGTTTCAAAACGTTCTTGAGCTGGTGATCTATAATGTTTGAGACTTTCATCACGGGAAAGATTTTGTAAACTTACTCCGTTTCTTATCGTTTCTTTTATCAGTTTTTCTTTTTTTGTTTGCTTCAAGGTTAAATTATCAAAGCTTTTGCACGGCGTTAATGTAACAACATTGTTATTTCTTATGTCGTACAATTTACTGGGGTCGAAGACACTCACTCGCGGACAATGGATCAGTATATCTGGGGTCTTGTTATATTTTATATAATTTCCTTCTTGTATCGGAGATTTATCAAATTTATAGCGATTTGCACGAATTTTCACATTTCTGCCATGCTTCATAGAAATATCGCCCCTTATTTCAACTGGTTGGCGTAGATCACTCGACTCAGTGAGAACACACGGATTTATGCCATTTTTGTACACACGATAGCTGCGCTTATTACGTCTTTGATTTAAATTATCATCATGAATAAAGGTTTCGTCGTAATGAGGCATTTTATCATAGATCATTGCACTTATAAAATACTCATTATAGAAAAAAATCACTGGGTCATATAAAAAATACTTCAGTATAAATTGTATTCTGAACGCCCGCGGCGCACACGCGGTAGCAATAGCGAAAGGGGAAACCCTTTAGAAATCTTCAATGGCGAGCTTAACTTCGAATTTCTCTTACGAATATAAATTGAATCCTGTGTACATGCTTTCCTATCTACACTGAGACTGAAGCCAAATACCAAAAACTGTTAGGTATCATTGAGTAACAGAAATAGCAAAGACGTAAGGTACAATTAGGTCATTATTTATTTACAGTAAACGTCGTACTGATCATACAAGCGTTATTTTTAAGTTTTTTAATAATAAATAATCTTTGACTGAATTGCACTGCATCAACATCCTCGTATTGTTTATAATTGCTGCTGATAGGACACCATCCATGGATTCAACACTTAAACAGGTGTAATGAAATCTCGGTAAACACGTACACACAGTAAAACTCATAGTGTCAATGCTGATCAATAAGCCATCGAGCTTTTCTTCAGCACCGATCTATATACATTAATAAAATATCGAATTTCACCGCATATTTTGCACTGATTATTCACATCACCTCCACAAAAATAAGAATCCCTTCAAGGGCGCACACAACACTGATGAAATATCTGTGCTAAAATTAGATAGATATTTTTCACAACACTATCAACAATGCTCTCGATATTCAGCAGAGCAACGAGAAGGCGAGGCTACGAGCAGCGAAGCATGCGATTGACACAGGGTTTCGAATTATCGATAGATTGGCGAGATTGCCGCGGGAGAGGAGCGGTGCGATCGGCCGCGGCGGCGCGGCGGCACTGCAAGCCAGCGAGGGCAGTCGCGGTCGCTGTTGTGGGCTGTCGCACCATCAATAGTGAAAGTGCCGGTTCCATGCACCTCTGCCGGCTGCGCCCGCGCACACCTGTCCTCGCATACAATTTTATCTATGTGCAGAATTTGCGAAACTTATAGTTTTACCATATTTTCGCTCAGTCCTTACATAACATAGCATTTTTAATCGCCATGCAGTATGTTAGTTGTTATCCTCGAAATACTATTAATTTAGAAGATGACTTCTAGAAGACTTATGATGGATAAAAATTTTTGCCAAAAAATAGAACCGACTTCCTCGCTCTAAAAAGTAGAAAATAACTTTTATTCCATTTTTGTTGAAATCTATACAAAGTCGGTGCCTTATCTATTTTCAATTTAACAAGATTTTGCACCGACTTTGTATAGATTTCAACAAAAATGGAATAAAAGTTATTTTCTACTTTTTAGAGCGAGGAAGTCGGTTCTATTTTTTGGCAAAAATTTTTATTTTATCCTTTTTAGTGTCCTGTGAAAGGTAATCACATCATCTAGTTACAATTCAGTTGATATATACATCATTAAACCTTAACCGCAGAGCTTATTCCGTTGATTTTCGAGGAGTTCCCTGGAATATTTTCCACATGGATGATCAGACTTGAACCAAATTTATATGGGACCACACATGAACTGTACTCTTTCGAATGCAAAAAAAAAAATTCCAAATCGGTCCATAAAGGCCGGAGATATGCGGTAACATACATAAAAAAAAATACGGTCGAATTGATAACCTCCTCCTTTTTTTGTAAGTCGGTTAAAAAACATGTTAAATTGAAGAAATAAAAACATTACCCTCTTTCTTTCCCAGTCGACTAATTATTTATTTTTTGACAGTAGTAAGTCTAGGTAGAATCAAAATAAAATAGAACAACAACTAATTAATTACACTACGATTTTAATTAATTTTATCTTTCACTCGATTTATCCTGATTGCAAATGAAAATTTAAATTTTATCAAGGGACTTTAGATTAAAATTCCACACTTTGCAAATTTAGTAGAACGTAATTTATAAGATTCAAGAGAATTTGAATTATAGGATTTTACCTTTTAAGTGTATACCATAAACATGTGTATGCTCATATAAGGCATACCAGCAAGCAAGCAAACTAGAAGTGTGCTAAAAGATCTGTGTCACTTGACCATTAACAGCGCCAGGGTTACACGCAATGGCATTTGTAAATTACTGTTAACTGCATTCAACATGCAACTAAATATATTTGAAATAACCCGATTGAACTGTTTTTGTTAGTACATAAAAATCCGACTTTACAGAAAAGTAGGCAACAATTTGAACGGTATCTCAGCCAAAACAAATAAAGGAGTGCAAGTCACGAAATATATTCAGTTACTAGACGTTCTTATAGCTTGAAGAGACCATAGAATCAGGTCGGTTACGGTCGTTCTTCGCCCACTGCGATTGTATTTAACGTTACGGTAGAAAATTACAAACCGATACTGTTAAAGATAAATGGCAATTATCAAATTACTAACAATTCACAGCCATCCATCCTATCGAATCCAGACATGTCATTAAATGGCGTTTTAAATGGTATAATTTAAAAATTAACTGTATAATTCTACGTAATTTAGAAAATTGGTATTTAACAAGATCCGTAATGATCTTCGACTTAAGCTTTATTTACAATTAGCAAATAGAAAGAGACACAACGCTCGACCACTAGCCACGCTCCAAGCAAGTCACTTTCCAATGAGCTAGCCCAATCGTGATACCTAGCCTAACGGGATTGTATTACATTAAAGTACCTTACATGACATCAAATTGAACGCACCATGTACGAATACTACATAAGAATATCAATGTCCTATAAATTAAATTTTCTATACGCATACTAGTTTTATTTTGAAGGCTAGTGGTTAGTTCGGAAATGATGAGCGTTATTTTCTGTAAGGGGTCTAATTAGAAATGAAAAAGCTATATAGATTATTCTCGGGTGGTATCTTTTGCGGCACGCGTTTTTTTATTAAATTTATTGTCATATTAAATGAACTGCGACGAACAGCGGAGCAAATTTCGAAGAACGCAAAAAACTAAAAACCATCTAAGATTCTTTAAGAGAAATCTCCACGACAAAACGTAGGGCGAAGCTCGTTTTTATCTTTTTCTCTTTCACATATTTAGTGACAAACCGTATCCCAGAAGAGTAGACTAGAATACGAAGGAAAAGAACTAGTATAGACACCAGTATATCCTTACAAAGCATATATGTATACCGTTAACGTTATAAGTAGACCGTTTTTGTTTTCGCATTTTTTAAAAATAAATTATCGTGAAATAGTTTAATGATTAAACCATGTTATAGCCTTGAATACGAGCAGACGAAGAATATAAATTCTCCCTTGACATAGAAACTTTATGAAATGATAAAAAG
>LQNK01001926.1:119839-145229 GCA_001586405.1 Phoebis sennae | reverse complement strand
TTTTTTGAGATATACTCTTCTAAAGTCGTGAAAATGTCATACCACGTGACAATGAGACATTTTGGTTCAGTTGCGGACATACCTTTTATGCTCTAAACGTATGGATTAACACGTTAAAACACTCAATAAATTCTCAAAAACTTTAAAAAAATTACTAACTCTCCGCCCGCGGCTTGCCTCGCGTGGCTACAATTTTATGTTTTTTGAAGAGGCGCGCGCACTGTGAGAGTTTGGTCAAACCTATTTCCATAGAAAATAATAATAAACTAGGTAATAAATAGACATGCACATATATTAGGGGTCCTGTGGCTGTAATTTTTTAAACTTTTGTTGTGCGCCTCTAAAAAATACAGAAATTAGTAGCCCACGCGTGCGAAGCCGCGGGCGGAAAGCTAGTATAATATAAAATACTAAACCAAAAAGTGATAATATTTTTAGACCCCCAAATACCCGAAAAAATTCAATTTAAAATTTACCAATTTTTAAACAAGTGAAAGTGAAGAAAGAAGTCCTTTGGACAATTTTTGATAGTCCTCATAGTTTAGAATTGACTCTGAAAAACCAATTAAATCCACCTGTATACTTTTCAGGTTTGACAGCCAGTAAATTTACAACTAAGTTGACGTCATGATATTATGGCGTTTTTGACGCTCCAAGTTTGATGATTAAAATAATTCTTTACGATTATGATTACGATGAAATATGTTTTTGTAAGCTGAAACCTGTATGAAATATTAATTTATTATGGCAAATTGGACATGAGTCAACTAGCCTATTTGGACATATTTGGACCAATAATTTCATTACAAATAATGATAACACAATATTTATATACCAATATCCCACGTAGGTGTATTGTTTATTACACAAGCTATGAAACATAAGACTATTCTCAGAGAATTTTAGCAATAATTGTGAACGTAAGTCGAATCAATTAGTCAACGTATGTACTAACTTCATAACTCTTTATGTTACTAATCCTCTTATATCATTTTGTAACCACCTATTAAGAAATTCATATATAAATTCGTATTCGCGTAATGCATTTACAAATATTTTGGTAATAGATAGATGCAGTAATTACGTATAAGCAAAATTCATCGTCACTAAACTTTATTGATTACTTGTTACAACATCCAAGAGTCACGACATTAGAGCATTAAACATCATTACCACTTCACAAGTTACGCATAAGGTCGTAATAACAATAAATCGTTTAGAAACGGTTGTGGACCGCTAAATCGTCATAAGCGCATATATTCTACAAGATACGTGCAAACAGAACGTTACGGACGACTAGAGATTCGAGATATTAAGTTGAATTGAGATTACAAATAACTTAGTACAAACCTTTCACTTTCAACAAAAGGAACGATAACATCTACAAATTCTAATATCGCCATTCAGGCACTAAAGGCATTTTGCCAACCTGCCGTAACACAACATCAACCTCAATCAAGATTCGCCAGGTACTTTGTGCATTCAAACAAACATTTGCGCAAACAAAGCTATGCGAATAGCTTGAGGTAATGGAGGAAATAATGACTTGTGCCGAGTGCAAATGGGTTCCCCATAACGGATCTTAACATTCAGAAACAACTTTATGATGGTTTCAGATATTGCATCCACGAAACATAAATATAAACGGTCAGGATTACTCATTGCGTTCTTTATTAAATTGCGTGTATCCCAGAGTCGTTCGTCACCAGCTGTCTGTGGCATTGTAGTAATATGTACCTAATACGCTTTTTAAGCTTTTTGTGAAATTTCGATTGAAGTCTATTGCAAGGCCCAATGTTGCCTTGATATGTCAATCAATGGAGTAAATATCTATAATAAACCATAATTACATAATTGGCATACACTTAATGTAAGTGTATTTATTAAGAAAGGCTAATACATTAATGTAAAGTAGGAAATGGAAACTAGGCGGTAGTACAAGTCTCTGCCGAGGTCCCGTTATGGGGCTTTAGCAGATAGGCCAAAGCACGTAGGCATTGCTTTATAACTGTCTTAAATTATAATACAATAGAGATTATAATCTTAACATATTTTATATTATTTTTGTCATAATTGTTATTAAATCCAATAAAAGGAATAGATGCGAGTTACATTCGAAAATAAATTTTATTTCACGAATGTCTATTTATATTTTGTTAAAATTAAAATTCGCTAAACCAAGAAATTATTAAAGTTAATTATTTAAAGCCTCTATAAGTAAGTTGATCTCATTATACATAATTTTCTTAAGCCAATAGTCAGTCATCATAATACAATCGTAGTTGTTCATTACTTATGGGCATATTACGAGCATATTCCTCCTTAGTTAGAGGATATAAATTTAAACCAGAATAGAATAATCGGTACCATTACATATTATGTAATACAAATTGTTATTTAATATTCATAATTGAAAGTGAACTCCTACAATATTCTCACGGAATTATGTAATGGTTAATTATTATTTATTGTCCAGACCACTGTTCGGTCTCTTCACTAATAAACTACAATAAACGTTTATTAAACCTTTCTCCTTTTTTACTATACTTAACTAGTATATTAGCAGAGTGTCGTTACACAATATAGACACCTGAACATAATGTATCAAGTTCCATATACGACATTTCGGTCATCGTCTGCTGTTTTACTAATTCATCGTCTAAGTTTATTTACTGAAAGGCTAGCCCATCCCTTTGTATGGAAGCAAATTTTTGTGAAATACGCAGTTTTTCTAGTACGACCTAGGGTTTAAAAGTCAAGACCATCTTAATTTGGAAGAGGTAGTCATATCCTAAGCGTGATAGATAACAATTATAATGGACGAAAATTTCCTGCTGTGGAACATTTATATTTCATTGAGTAAGTTCCATTCAGTGAAGAAATGATGATTATAAATTAATAATTGTGGGAAAAACATGAATAGTTCTACACAATATCTACGATCAATATTTAGCTAATCAATTGAGCAATTTATGAAATAGCTATCAATCACCGTGCCGCACTTTTAAATAAACAATTTAATTTACAATCCATTAGCTACAGCTTTTTTTTAAATATTATCTTGATTTTAACTTAATAAGGTAATAAGTTAAAAGCGTTTGTCAATTTCTCAAGTGCTCCGATGTTGATAGGCGAAGACTAGTACTATCACTAGTCTTCGTCCATCAACATAGGTGATAGCCAATTTAAGCGAAATATAATAGTTGCAGAGAACCGCAGGCCCGCATTCGAATTCCTTGATCATTGACGTTTATTGCGAGCCAACCACATTTATTGCATCGATACGATATTGATCGACATCAGAATATATATTATCTTCTCGAGATGTACCTTTAAATCGTGTCGGCTCTTTCAAAGGTGTTATCGTAATTCAAACGCTGGACTAATATTTTAGAAGGTATCCCATACAAATAAAATTGTCTATCTACTTCAGTTAAACAACACATGTAGACACATATTAGAGTTTATTTATTAGAATTGCTTATTTTACAACAGTTGTAAAACAATTTTGTTATGACAATACCTACTTTGAATTTTCACTTCACGGCCAATTTAAATGACCGAGGGAGCACAAAGAAAAGAACTTTCACATATTACTAGAAACTCAAACAAACTAATCGTTTCTACATACGCAATTCGATGTCGTCGGTCATTATTCAAGTACACTCAATGAGAAATTCGATATTTTCTTCTTAACTAAAAAACGAATGGATATTAAGAACAAAGCAACTTAATAAATGAACCTTTATCTTTACCTTTTTAGGGAGTATAATTAATATTTTATATTAATTATATACCTCTTTGTTTTAGTGAATATTATCGAACAAAACAATCATCCTTTAAAATCGAACTTTATCTTCATACTTCGCTAATATAAGTACAGTATGACTTTTGCAAATAAATGAACCTTGAAACAAAATCAAATGTTAAATAGACAAACCCATTAATGACCCGATAGGGCGTCTAACTCTCATACTGGCGGAACAAGGCCGCTCGCCGGATACCCGCGCGGGTCGATCTTCACATTCCATTTAACTATGCATTTATGCAACGCGAATTACTATTTGGGGCAGACAATTTATTAATTACTCAACTCAGCGGGTAAATAAGTGACACCTAGCGACACCAAATTGACTAACGAAACATATACTATAGTAGGAATACAAAGGTAACATCTCCATATTAGATAACACTTTAATTTATATTTCAATATGGAGAAAAAATTTAGTTACTTATTGTGTACTGTGTCTACTACAATGTTTCAAATAAATTAAAGAATCTTTCATATTGTTTAAATGATATCATTTAAGTAATGTGATTCAATATTTAAGTCATTATTTTGAAATATGAATAAATTATGTCAAATTATTACTTAATAATTTATATTTTGCATTGTTGCCTGTTGGTGGAAAATAATTATACAGTGTAGAAAATAAAAAAAAATATTTGTTGAACTAAGTAAAAGTGACTTTCTTTTACAAATATATAAAACATATTTAAATTGGTCATCAATTTTTTTTTTTGCAGTATACATGAAATTCACAATACAAAAGTCACAATTTAATTTCAAATACTAGCAATAAAATAAACAATTGGTAGATATTCAAATCCTGATAAAATATTAAACTCAATTTAAATTTAGTGTGCTCTTATTTAATTTGCTCACATTTCATCACTTTGTATTTCCTACAAAGCAAGTAAATTTTAATTGTGGACCACATATGGTTTATCAATGCACATAGAAGTTATGACTTTAGAAAACCCTATCCAATAATTATGAATATTATATTATAATGATTCTCTAGTCAATAATTCATGAACTGTTGTAAAATTCATTAAATAATTTTCAGGATCACTTGCATTATAACAATACAACAGGTTTAGTGCAAGTTCATTCTATCTTTATAACAAAGGTAGTAAACAGGTACAGAAAGAAATAAAGTAAATTTTCATATAATATACTATGCATTTATAATCTACGCATTTATATTCTGTATCAATAATTGAATGCTGAAGAGTTTGTTTGTTTGAATGTACTAGTCCCAGGAACTACTAATTTGGATTAAAAAAATATTTTTGTGATAAATAGACCATTAATGAAGGATGAGTATAGTCTAATATAGGCTACTTAGCATTATGCTACACCAGCAAAGCCAAGTGGACCGGATAGTAAAATATCATAAATTAGATTTACAAGACACACCAAAGTATAAATTCTATTCATCAAATTGTGAAATATTCATAAGTAAAAAATTCAATGTTTATGTACTGTAAGTCATTATTCAATTCATTATTTGTTATAAAATAAATAAGTACAAGTAAAATATCTAAGAAACAAACACTTGTAATATTTTAATAAAACTTATTTTAGTATACATATTCAACACTTGAATTAGGATTAAAAGTTTAATTTTCAACATTTTTCTGTTCCTGTAAAAGTATTCAATATCTATTATTATCAATAATGTTTAATAACTAATACATATATTCTAAATTAATGACAAATTAAAAAATAATTTTCTTGTATTTATGTTATCCTTTTCGCATTAGGGTCGTTTACATTTAGTACCTACATACTTGAAATTAGATTTATTTACATTGTTTCATATTAATCCGCGACATCAACTGTATTTAAAATATACTTTGTACCTCTAAATTGTACTCATTTGAATACATAAAACACTGACACAATGTGTTTTTAGTGAAAGCGTGCGTTTGAATCGCGTTATTTAATAGACTCGACTAGTAATAAATATGCAGAAGCGAAACTATTTATAAGAAGTACAAAAGTAGAATACCAATAAATTAGTAGCCTCAAGTGGAATGTAAAAAAATACAAAATTTCTTACCTTGGCCACATTTCTCAGACTTAGGAGTTGAAGTCATTATTATTTTATAATCAGTCCACTGTCATATTATTGTAGTTATTGGTGTTTTGCAATTTAGAAAAACTTTTTACTGTCTTTAGTAAATTAAGAATCGACCGGCAGCCATATTAGACACTATATTTTTGTTCTGTCAACTTCTGTTTATATCAAGAGTGTTGTATACACGATTTTCAAGCATGGCATAATTTATTGAAATAAAATAAATATAATTAAATTTATCAAATTAGCAATATTAATAATTTAAGAACTGTTAGTAATTTATTTTTTGGTATTCTTAATGAAACATTGTTTCAATGTAAACTTATTTAGGGTTGAAATTTTAATATTATTTAATTTATAACAATAGAAAAGCTTTATTTTGATGTTACTTCTAATTTATAAAAGTTAGTAAATTTTACCCTTAGAAATTTTTAAAGGTTATTTTATAGAAATGTATCAGATCAGTGGACATTTAATTTTTACCATAATAAGAATAAATTGAATGTGCCTATTTAATCTGTTATTCATTTGTTTGACATTGACATTTTTGATAATAATCTGTGTTAAAAATAAAAATGGAGATTGTTAGATTTGACAGCGTGTATCAACAATTTCTGCTGCCGTGTGTTGACTGTTGTGCAGTGAAATATAATCTTAAGTGCTAACACTCTCGGTTTCTTTATAAAAATAATGTTGGTTGTGTATTAATTACCTAGGACGTGTGCTTTAAAGCTACATCAATTTTGTTTATTAACGCCAACGAGACGAAGTTATCATGGCGGATCCATTAAGTTTACTTCGCCAATATAATGTAAATAAAAAGGAAATAATTGAACGAGACAATCAAATAATATTTGGCGAGTTCTCGTGGCCAAAAAATGTTAAAACAAACTATCTTATGTGGGGGTAAGTGGCGTTTATGTTTGTGTTTTTGACGCGAAAATGTAACCTATTACCTAATGAAAGTGCATAATTTCATGTATTTTCTCCTTATTGTAGGTCGGGCAAGGAGGGTGGTGAAAAAGAATATTACTCCTTGGAATGCCTACTGTTTATACTTAAAAATACTCACTTGACCCATCCTGTTTATGTCAAACAAGCAGCTGTAAGTAAAATTTATTGAATGCATTAAAAGTGACATAAAAATTGTTTAAACTGTAATAGTTTGTACAATTATGCTTTTACATAGATGTTCATTTCTTCCTATAAAAGAAATTGAACTTAATATGAGAATATATGTTAACAATTTAAGTTTGAATGTACTACATACTTTTATTACAGGCTGCTAATATACCAGCTGTGCATCGTCCAGATCGTAAAGGATTACTTGCCTACTTAAACGGCGAAACTGCCACATGTGCATCTATTGATAAAAGTGCACCTCTTGAAATACCAACACAGGTATGAAATATGAGTATTCCATTTTACTATTATGCAATAATTTGCAAAAAACACATATATCTATAGAAATATGTCATACAACATATTTTAATGAAATATAGGTGAAGCGTACACATGACCATGACAGGGGTGAATCAGCAGCAAAGAAACCTCGTATTGAGGAATTACATGTACAAAAAGTGCGAGAGCAGCTTGCTGCACGTCTTGATGCTCCCAAGGAAGCCTCTGTCACAGTTGACAATATCAAGTAAGCGACATTGTATTGTAAAATTATTTAGTAAGATTATTATTTTTTCTGTCTATATTTATTGTAAGCCTGTTTGTGCTACTGCTAGGCATGCGTCTTCCCCCTTCCAATCTTCTATTTTGTGTAGTAGTGATCTTTTTCTTAACATGATCTGTGCGATTACACTTATTTATATTATTATTGTAATAAAAGCATTTATACGGATTGTACATCTCAACAGATCTCTTTCTGAGGCTATGTCAGTTGAAAAAATTGCTGCTATTAAGGCCAAACGTTTAGCAAAGAAGAGAACTACAATTAAAAGCAATGACTACTCCGATACACTTGGTGTGGTTGGATCAGACTTGAGAGCTATTTTGGACTATGATGTGGATCTCACTAAGGATATCATAAGTAGAGAGAGACAGTGGAGAACTAGGACGACAGTATTACAAAGCAATGGAAAAGTAAGCTATTGAAGTAATAAAAATTTTTTAACTTTCCCTTAATTTATTAACATGTCATAATGCAATTTCTTATTAATTAATTACATTTTTAATTAGTACTTATAATTGTATTTAATGTGTAATTTAAAGTATAATATTTTTTAAAGTGTCATGTAAAACAATTGTTTATAGTTTGTAAATGTTAATATTTTTTAGATATTTGCCAAGAGCATTGGTGCACTACTTGGGAGTATTAAGGCTCGGGAAGAAGGCAGGGCCGGAGTACCAAGACCACAACCAGTGGTGTTGCCTCAACCCACAACCATTCCTGCTCAGCAAACACAATATAACAGATACGATCAGGAAAGATTTATTAGGCAAAAAGAAGGTATGCTTTAGTTGTAAAATTAAAAATAATTATAAATTACAAATCAACAAAAGATTAGTTAGAAAAGCAATGCAATTTTACTGTTTGGCATAAATTGTAATAAGCTAAGCAAAGCATTCTTTCTAATCATAAAATATTTTCATGATGAAAACCAAGCAGTGCATTGTTTTCTTTTTATTCCATTTAATATATCACCCAATCAAAGAAAATATTAGATTATCTCATTTTTAAGTCTGTATATAGACAGTCCTCCCTAGAAAATTGATAATGTTGACAGTATTCAAATGACTAATAAATATTTTTTCAATTTCAGAAACGGAGGGATTCAAGATCGACACTATGGGTACCTACCACGGTATGACACTAAAGTCGGTGACAGAAGGCCCCAGCGTACCCGTGGCGGCGCGAGCCCCGCCTACACCAAACCACCCACGGCAGATGCCACGTAAGTAAAGTTTTACTTATTATAAAGTACTAATATCTGTATTGTAAATGTTAAAAAAAATCAGGCAATCCCATAACATTGAAAGAGGAAAATAAAAATACAAACTTTTATGTTCTTTTTGCTTTGTTTTGTCAAGTTGTCAAAAATTCATTTTAAATCTGGAAACTCAACCATCTACTTGTGGCAATAATATAAGTATCTAAAAATGTGTGAAAAATTCAAGTATATTTTTGATTTCAGTATTGAAACAACACTTTTAAAATCTGTCCTTACTTCCTTACTTATATAGTACTATGTATGTTACTTATTTGAATATTATAAATTTGTGTGTCTTTCTCTTCTTTACGCCTTAACCACTGAACCGATTTGGATGGAATTTTGTAGCAATATAGTTTGAAACCCGTGAAAGGACATAGGATACTTTTTATTCCAGAAATGCCACAGGAACGGGGGGCATACGCTAGTGCAACCATAAGACACAGTTAGTGTTAAATATTTTCAAATCGTTATTGTCTTAACCTTTGAGAAGCCCTGGCAAGACATGGCTTAGAAATAAACATCTTTATTGATGTCATTATCATACATTCTTACAGAAAATGGTCCCGTAGCAAGCACGCCAGGACGCAAAGAGTTGCTGCCAGTGGCCGCTGCACGACCCCCCACGGGCGGAGGGAAGCGCCCCTCGCGGACGCCCATCATCATCATACCGGCTGCTGCCACCTCGCTCATATCCATGTTCAATGTTAAGGACATGCTCCAGGATCTTAAGTATGGTTTATTATTTCAGTTGTACTAAATTTGCACTCTAATGCTACTAGTATACTTAATAGCGAAATTTCGTGTTCATCTTGTCACGATCAGTTTGGGTTCCATCCATGACGAAGACAATGGCCATATCAAAAAAATCATCGCTACGTCGCGATAATTAATTTCGCTGGAACTATGAAAAAGGCGATCGAGTGTATCACTTGGCGGCTAACAGTTATTTACAGCATCTTTATATCATATTACTTGAACAAAAAAAACAGTTCCATAAAATTGGTTCAGACGCATAATTATATGAATAATCTGTTCTTTTGACTACAATCCATGATTAACAAGTTCTATGAAATACGTTGAAACCGCTCGGATGTGTCGCAGTCAATTAAGGCGCGCGATGTGTAGCCAACCGCACGAATTACAAAACAACAACTACAAAATTCTTCGGTGAGCGACAGCTTATCGACAATGGAGCTAAGGGCATTCATGTTCGCTAACGACCATTTTCCCTTTTTTTGCTTACTAAAGCCAGACAAATCTATCCGTTTACACTTACTTTGATTTCAATATCCTACCGACGCGACGGCATAGCAAAGTTGTTATCTGCTATGTCTATCTAATGTCATATATGTAATCTTTGACACACTATTGAAAACGATTCGCGATACGAGAAATGGTCTGTGACACAAAAATATTTTTCAAATAGCAAACCCTTCAGCGTTTTATATTGTTGGGATACTACTTAAAATTATCAGGAATGTCATTGTGGTTCCAGAAATACACAATGATTCAATTAATACATATATCAATATATTTGTAATAATCTTTTGTCTGTTTCAATCTTACTATTGATGAATAGGTATGGATTTTTAATCTAATGCAATTACATTGTATACTATTGAGTTCTTAATAATCATACTAGAAAAATACACTGTAGCCTTAGAAATGCTTTGCTTCCGTTTGTAAGCCTTGACTATTCATAGTTAAAGTTATATAATATTTGAATTATTCATAACTCTTTGTTCCCTTTAGATTTGTGGCAGTGGAACAAAAGAAAGCAGAAGGCGCCACTCGTGAAAATGAAGTATTGTTACAAAGGCGAAAAGGCCCTGCTGGCGACAATGTACCAAACAATGCAACAACTATTACGGTAAGTATAATTATGTATAAATTTTTCATTTCTCTTAACTAATTATATTATTAATGTGAAATATTGTTTGTTTGGCGTCAATGGAACACATTATTGTTCTGATTCCATTATAATTTGGCAACACGTATAAGGTATTGTACCTTATTAAAAATATTAGTTTTTTGGTCAATTGGATATTAATCACATATAAATAAAATTTCTAACAACAACAAAACTACAAGATAAAGATACTACTGAATAATAACTTAAAAATTTTATAATTTTATAAAAAATAGGCTGTCCTTTTACAAAATTTAATTATTTTGGAGTATTATAAAAGGAAAATTATATTTTAATTAGTCTTTTTTGGTTTTATTAGGTACCATATCGTGTAGTGGATAATCCGGGAAGACTGTCAGCGGCTGAATGGGATCGAGTCGTGGCCGTGTTCGTACAGGGACCGGCTTGGCAGTTCAAAGGGTGGCCCTGGGACGGAAATCCCGTTCAGATATTTGCTAATAGTAAGCTCTGTTACACTGACAACATTACATAAAGTATGGGTATGCTTGTTTTGTGTCCATTTTTAACAGCGTAACATTTCTCCATTTTTGTATTTAGTCTCAAGACTTCTATTTGTATTGTATTATATACAATTTATTTGTTCTCTAGTCATTTCAGTAGCGACTGCATATCACCATTCTTTTTGTTGATCTATAAGTTCCGACATAATCAAGATAGAAAAATATTGAATTTAAATTAGATTAAAATGTTTCGTTTAGTATGCGCGTTCCACCTGAAGTTCGACGAGATGAAGTTAGACGCGAACGTGGCGCGGTGGGCGGTCACCGTGCTCAACCTCAGCCGCACCAAGAGACATCTGGACCGCGCCGTGCTGCTCGGCTTCTGGGAGACGCTCGACAAGTATGTATTGTGATCTCTATTGCATTAGCACTAAGGGTCATAATACTGGTTTTACTTTTACACATTTTTTGCCCGTTTAGCGACGGGTAGGAATATGTGTATCGCCTCCCCATTTCTACCCGCGAATGTCAAAAAGCGACAGAGGGTAATTCTCCTGATTATCATCTTTAGTAATTAAACAGTGGGAGCCAAGCATTGCACAATTGGATCAAGCTCGCACCGGTGTAAGTACCTCAGCAGAACATCGGCGTAAAGCAGTATTGCACTGTTTGGTACGGTGAGCGGGTGTCCGGAGGCCTGGCCAATTTCCCATCATTGATCCTCTCCCTATCCCCTCCCCTTTCTTTAAGCCGGCAAGGCATCTGCGATCAGTTTGCTGTTGTGGATGTTTATGGGCTGCGGTCAATCACTTTACATCACGTCATCTTTACGCTTGCCCGCAGTTACATAACAAAAGTTTATCTTATTATGTTATTAATACACGAGATCAGGGGTCGGCAACCTTTTCAGTCCGAAGCGCCAATAATTGCAATTTATCAAATTTTTAAGGAGCTACAATATACGTATGTGAGCAAAAGAAGGCAGTAAAGACAAAAGCGGTCGTAAGTCTGCCATGAGTTGTTTGCCATTATCGAGCCACAATTTCACATTTAAAGAGCTGCTGTTTGCCTATCCCCGTACTAAATACTTGTTTTTAGAGGTTTTTTGAGGATTAGCGTAGAGGGCATTAGAGGGCATGGGTTCGATCCCCACGGGTAAAAAATCATAAAATGATAAACATTGTAATTTTCAACCCAGACAGGATATTAATTTGTCTATAGTATGTACGTTTTTAAAAAAATATATATTTAAGTATATCAGTTTCATAGTACAAGCTCTACTGGGTCTAGATAGCATTGTGTTAAATGTCCAACAATATTTCTTTATATCATAATCTATTCAAAAGAAGAAACAATTTCCATTTCATCCATAATTTGTGATAAAAATAACACATTGTTTCCATTGTTTCAGGCACATGATGAAGAATAAGCCGCATCTCAGGTTTTAATTTGTTAGTGTTATCGAATTTTATGCTATAGATAATTAAATATATTGTGTGAATATATGAACGCCTTACTAGCAAGCGAATCTAAGTCAATTCATACCATTTAATTATTATTTTGACTGAACCTGGAGTGATATTATTTAACCACTACATAGTTATGATATTAATAGAATGTATACTTAGCTTCCACTAGAAATTAGTTTAATAATAATATGCTATTCTTCCTCTGTTTTATTAATCATAATCATGATTGTTTAATACCATTGTTAAGAATTTTCTCTCGAGACAATGTTGTTTTACCGTCCTCCTAACTGTTGTATCGACCACAGGGTACCTTTTATTCAGAATAATCTGAGACTTATCATATAGTATGTACTAGAATGTATTCGTTATTTTTTCGTATTTCATGCAGCTTCCCCTCTTCATTCTGACCTAAATTAAGGGAACCTGAAATCTGCTACAGGTTTTGCGCTAAACTTATCAGACATTACATTGGAAAGCATTCATTCTATAATGAAGATTTCTTAATCTGTACAAGCGACATTTTTGAGTGACAGACACAGATTTGCATAATGGGATATCTATTTAACCGGTCCAGTGACTTGTTAAATGTACAATTTAAATATTATTTAGTTTTTGTATACCTAACCATCGTCACGTATATCGTATGGTTACATTATGTTTATACACGTCACACGTTTAACAAATTTTGTCACGGTTTATAATAATGCATACAATTTCCTTGTTGTTACAAGGACTTCTTAACTGATTTTTGTAACGCTAAATGTATGTCTCGACAAAGCGAATTGTTCAGAATTAAGTCACGATACCAAATACAATATCTCCATAAAACGTTAGAAAGAAATTAATAATATTAAAAAAGAAGATACGTTTTAATTCATTGAAGCCCTCCTCAAGATGTTAGTTAATTATATTTTAACGGAAAAACACAGGCGTTGAATTAAATCGGCCCTGTTTACAAGTGTTTTGATTAAACAATTTGATACTTCATTGAATTGGCGCCTTGCCGGCGGTCGCGGCGCCTAGCAACAGCGGCCCGACCTCATACCCTCGGTGCCTTTGCGAATTGCGACATTCTTTAATCTACGTGCCAACGTTAATGACTCGTCACAACGAGCTTAAATTGCATAAATTACTCTCAATTTCAATTTGATACTCTGATGAATTGAACATTCATTACTCGGAATAAACGGTACCAAAAATATACAACTGTTATGTTTGCGACTTGTGATACATTTAGCGAACGGTAGTCGGGTGTTGTGCAGTCGAAGTAATCCAATTAAATGGTATGGACGTGTCAAAAGATCTGTGATCTTTTCAAATAACAACAATAAATTGTTGAACTTATGTTTTGTTTTATTTCGCAATAAAACCTTATATCTGTGCAATGCTTGATGTAAATAAAGATATTTAAACTAAAATAAACCAAGGAATTTAATGTGCAAATAAAAGTTAAAAATAAAAGACGCACATCTTTGTAATGCAGTCTTTGGAAGTGTTTTTGAAATAGGTACTATTTTCCCAATAAAATTATACTGTAATAACTTCTGTATGTACTATGCCTATGGAGAGAAATGAAAATCACGATTCTATTTTCGGTTGTCTTTATTTATTTAAAATTTACTTAATCAAATGACAATGTATAACAATAAATAAATCTGATTCTTTAGATATAGAAATAAGTTTTTAATGATATTTTCTGTACACAAAATAAAAACCATTCCGTTTTACCCATAACAATATCACATCGTTAGGTTTGTGTACTTGAATGTGCCCATATTTATTAAAGATACATACAATATTATACCATTTTTTTACCAAATTGCTATGCAATACTTGATACATTTAAACGACATAAGCATTTGTATTGGGCTATTAAAAGGTTTCTAATTTATAATTATATTATTTGTCCCACAAAATAGATAACAAGGAAACTATTTACTCAGTTTCTTTAAAATTCAAGCTTAAAAGTTCTGAATTACTTTTACCTCTTTACGCGTTAGAAAATATTCAGACGTTAAAAATGAAAATCCATTCCTCTAAATAATGTATGTATTTTCTTTTAAAATACAACAACCACCATCAAAAATTTGAACTGGGTGGTATTACTCATATTTCCTAACTAAAATGTTCACACTTTAACTTAATAATAAAAATACAACCTGAACAGTGTCGATGCCCCGGTAAGGAATGATAGGACCAATTTTTACCGGTCGCAAATCTTACTGTCCATATTTAGTTTTATGTATAAAGATAAATAAACACACTTAGTCTTTAAAAAGGGATAGAAAATTACTATCATTGAATACTTATAACCTTTTACGTATTGAGGATACTGAACATATTAAAAACAAATATTGTGCAACGAGTGCCGATAAAAGCATTATTTGCTTTTGAAGCAACATTAAAAACAATTTCGTTTGCTATCCCTTATGTAAATATAAAAGATAAATCTCTATCAAATTATAATAGTTCCAATAGATCTAGGATTTAAACTAAAATCTAGAAGGATCTAGAACACTATCTAAGAATGAGAGCTGATGAAACCTACTAGCCATGAGTTTAGCACAATCACTCATAGCCGTGTCAATGAAGTTACAAGTTTTAGTCGTTATTATGGCCTTCATCCGAGTATTATTAAAACAATGGTAATACTCCATCAGAAGTTTTAATTTATTTTATTTCATTTGTAGCCTGGGCCTTAATGTTTCATTTAAACCCTGTTTTTTTGGCGTGACCTTAAGCTGCATGATCGTTGAGGAATGATTCGTGCAAACTAATGAACGATTGTTCTACTCTTACAGTCAATCATCTTAGCACAAAGCATGTCGATACTTAACTATAAATAAAATTGTTGGTATTCAATATTTGATACTTATAAAAATTACCTTTAGATCAATATTTTTTTTACAAAATTAACAATTTTATTTGATACTTTGTTACAATACATTTAGTAAAAATTCAAAAATACCACAAAAGGAACAAATTTTGTATCAGTCAAAAAATAGAAAATGAACTTGGTCTAAAATATAGGTAAGTACTTAATTTACATTCCTTGGTTTTTATTGTTCGACGTTAGGTTTTATCCCTAATTGAGCTCCTAAACTTTATCGCTTACTATAAAGTGCTTCTCAGCAATAAACTTAACAGATCTTTAAACAAAATCCATGCAAGTACAGAATGCCTTTAAAGTCGGCGGACTCAGTATTCGAAGGTGGTCGATGTTGGCACAACTTCCAAGATCATCTGCAGAAACACCGTTATCTTATCTGCAACAAATTAATACTAATTATTAAATACTTTCAAGACACCAAAAAAATTACTTTCAGCTTAGTATGTAAACTTAAAAATGTATATTTTGTTATCCCCAAAAAAGAATTGTCTATTGTCTAAACTATTCGACTGGCAATTCCATAATAGACAATTTAATAAATCACTTTAAATAATACTAAATTAAACAATATTTACCCATAAATGGCAAGGAATAGCCCCACTTAACGAAGGGCAGATACACCAGGAGGCCACAGCAGATGAAGCCTGCGGCGTACAAGTACTCCCACTGCGGCTTGTCTATGATCGGCGCCACCACCAGGTACGTGGACACTATCAGCACGATGTACGGGATTATTATGGGCACCTGTGGACAAATAAAAAGATAACTACTTATTAAATTAACATTATTTTGGTCTTTTGTTTTTTTTTTTGTTAAGTACTTAAACCTTTCACCTAAGTGTAGGTTTATACAGAATTTGAAAGTCGAACAGATAAGAAGGTTTATTTCTAATTTATCTCAACTTCAATTTGATCTGTTGATTACAGGGGTAAGTTCTTATACAAAAATAAACCATATTTTCTATGCAGATTTCGTACTTGCTTACTACAGTTTAGTGTATTTAAATTTTTAAAATGGCACTTTAGGTTAATTTTAATGCAAATGTTGGAGAATTAGTTCTATGATCTATAGTTCTATGTTCTATGATTATATCTTTACCTTATATGGCCTAGGTGCGTGCGGCTTGGTGCGCCTCATGACGATGAGAGCCAACATGGCGCCGCCGTAGAATATCCACGCCGTGAACGAGAAGAAGTCGATCAGCGAGTCTATGGTGCCGTACAGTACCATTGCTACGGCGATCAGTGACTAAGGAGAAAAGTCATTATAATTAAATTTTAGCAAGAAATTCATTTTTTTTTAATTTTTAGAGACGTTGGAAAAGGAACGACAGACCTTTTATGGTTGTGCCACTTAGCGACATCAGAATATGCATGTTATATCATATCCTATCACAACCCATATTTCTCTGCTATTTCAAAAGATATCAGTTCTCCCTAGCCCAAAGGCTGAATAACTTGTCCCCCTATAGCCCATCGTCTGGCGATGCCTCTGGATATGAATAAATGCCTTACTAAAATAGCGTGAGAAGTTAAATATTTAAATTGTAGAGAAGTATGAGGCTTTATCTAGAGATTTTATAAATTCTATATCTGTAAATTACTTATTGGTGAACCACGATACTGTTTTTTTGGAGTTTTTACACTGAAGAAAGTTTCTTTCAATTGCGTTCTTCCGCTTGTATAAGTCACAATATATTACGGCTCTGAGAAGAAACTTACATGGAAAATCAGTCCTGGCGCTGGTGTAAAGCGACGCACGTGGACATACGACAGAATGTCCAACAAGTGACCTTCGCGGGACGCTGCGAAGCACAACCTGTGGACGATATTAATGTGCTTTACAACTAATTGCGATTATTACGCTATATGAATGTGGTACCTATATGAAGTGCATTTAGCAGCCAGTTTTCAATGGTCATTTGAATTCATTTTTATAGTACTCAAATATTGTATTTGACAGTAGATCAGCAAAATTAAGTGACCTACTACTAATTAATCAATCTATGAACTCGGAGTATTTTGACGCAAAAAACGTGTGTATTTTAAAAAGGACACATGAATGGGAAAATATTGAAGATAAACATCTATCTATTATAGAAAAAGATATATAGACTTTATATTGTATGGGTCACTGGAGACAAATTACCTTCCCGCCACGAACAGCGTGCCATTAGCCGATCCGAAGGTGGATATAGTGACGGCGAGCGGCATCAGCCAGGCCACCGGGCCCAGCAGGCGGTTGCCGAAAGTGACCGCCACGGCCTCGCTGTCGGCCATCTCGCTGACCGACATGACCGCCAGGTACGACACGTTCACCAACGCGTAGCAGAGCGTCACCAACGGGATGCCGATTATTATACTCAGGGGTAAGTTCCTAATGATCGAGGTGACAACAATGTTATGGGTAAAATGTTAGCATTAATCATAAAGTTTCCTTTAAAATTTCTGCAGTTATTCATTATGAAATTTCAAATGTTTACATTAAGAACAGTTGATAAAAATAGCAATACGAAGAAAACAATACTTGCATTATCTAAGTAAAGTAGGTCAGACACAATACATTTAAATAATCGTAAAAACAAAAAATCTAAAAAAACTGTGCTATAAATTAGTTCTGAATGTTGAAACAGAAATGAAACAGAAACAGAATGTTGAAATAGGTCAGAAGTTACCCAACAGGGGCGATGTCGCTCCCTAGTAGACACTTGAAATAGGAATTTCAAAGACACACAAACGGAGGCTACAAAATATCTCTATCTTTTTAAAAAAAAAAATTATCTAGACGTCTAAGCGTCTTTTAACAACTAAAATTGCAAACATTTAAAATTGGTTTAATTAACAATTATAGATAAGGATTCGATAGAATTTTCTCGTAGAATCCCGTAAAACGTTATGAACCTACGACATACATTAAGTACACTTACTTGGAAGGATTTTTAATTTCCTCCGTGACATAGTTAAGATTATTCCAGCCGTCATAGGCCCAGAGGCCGGTGTAGAAGGCCGTGGCGATGTTGCCCAGAGTCGCCGTGCTACTGGCGAAGTTGGGCTCCTGTAAATGTCGCGTATTACCTGCACCATACCACACAACTCCTGTCAGTCTACATGTTACACTTTTATATACGATTAGACGAGCGATGGTTCGGCCCGATCGGATAAACGTTTGTGCGTATTTCGAAGTAAAAGAACAAAAAAACGAAGAATTATTTAAAAAACAAGCTTTTATTTCTGAATCATGTATATAATTATAATAAGCTAAATGCAGCTCAATCGGATGAAGATAACTAACTGCTTTAAAATTCAGTAGCAAAATTCCACCCGGCAAAAATTGTAAATTAACTTGGTTAACTTGCTTCATATTTATTCAATCTGTCGATATACATTTTTCAGTTCAATCGAACGGCGGAATGTAGCTCTAATTCAATTGCAAGATTTGATTAGACGAAGCGAAATAAAAGCTTGTAACTTAAAATATAACGTTTTCTCCAATCAGACCTTCAATAATGTAGGATTTCACAAGCGTCGATGGATGATAACATGATATGCACACACCACGTACATATATACAGAAGGTATTCGTATTACCTAATATCAATTTGTAAGCTCCTCCACACACGATTATCGCTATGGCCACAAGTTTAGCTGCCGTGAAGATGTTCTGGACATTTGTGGCCAAGTTCACGCTATAACAATTGACCGCCAAAATCATCACTAAAAAAAGAAATAAATAACGATTAAATACAGCGTAAAAATAATCAATTAAAGTCTTCTTAAAGCTTTTTCCATAATTTATTAGTTCACTTTATAATTTTTTGTACCGTTTTCGAAATATCACCATTATGAAGTGATTTTTTGTGATTTCCATTTTCCATCACAAAGTGACATTACATTCTTAATAATGCAGACATATTTTACAACATTCATATTTGATTATAAGTAATCTATATGTGACTGAACGACTCTATTTTATTGGGTTCGATAAATAAAGAAAATGAGGATCTGAAAGTGCTACGAAATCAGTCAATCTAGTAACTTCACATTAATTAGCTAAACAAGGGTACGATAACAAAGTCGCAAACAAATAATGTTACCAATCGCAATGACCGCTACGAGTTTGACAAGGGCGTCGGGCGGCTCGCACTCCGACACGAACGGCTCCACCGCGTACTTCGCGAAACTCAGGCAGATGATCGCCATTTGAGAAGGCTTCAGAACCAACGTCGACACCTACAAGATACATAGATGGTTATATTTGTTTGTAGAACAGCTACACTAATGTTATAAGGAACTTTGTTTGTAATAAATAGGCTCAAAAACTACTGGACCGATTTTAAAACTTCTTTCACCATTGGAAAGCTAGATTATCCACGAGAAACATAGGCTATATGTGTATAAAAGATTATGCTACGGGAGCGAAGCCGCGTGGATCAGCTAGTATAAATATACACACAAACAAATTATACACATGACAAATAAAAGTAAAAATAAAACACGAGGATTCAATTAGATGAAGAAGTCTAATTGTAATACTTGCAACTATTAATCGTAATCCCTACTAAATTATAATGAATGCGAAATTATGTATCTTCTACAGATAACTAACCCATTGAACCGGTTTGAAAGAAATTTCATACATATGTAGTGTTAATCCCGGAATCCCGGATCCCACGGGATCGTATTTATGGGGGTAAAAACTACTTGAAGATTAAAAATACTTTAATGTGGACAAAGTTGTGGGTATAAGCTAGTGCGGTAGCAAGAAATATATGAGAAACTTACCCATGAGAACAAAAACGCAGGCGGTCCTCCAAATGCATCCATGAAATATGCGTATTCAGCACCGGACGATGTGTTCATCGTTCCTAATTCAGCATATGCGAGCGCTCCTACGAAACATTTCATATTAAAATTCATTTATTTTCTCTAAATATGGGATAGCAAAGAAAAACACAGAATTCTGTTCCAATATAAATTTAATTCTCTGCTTTAAAATTGAAAATAAATGTATATTTTACTAGATAACTGTAGTGATTATATATTGTTTGTATCAGAATTAGATGGTAAAATGTCAATAGATATAAGTTTAGTTACCAAGCAATGAGAGAAGGCCACAGGCCATCCATATTATGAAGCTTATGCCCACTGAGCCAGTGCGCTCCAACAGCCCAGAGGGCGAGACGAAAATACCAGATCCTGAAATTAAGACAACTTATTATCTTTACTAATATTATAAAGCTGAAGAGTTTGTTTGTTTGAACGCGTTAATCTCAGGAAGTACTGAACCGATTCGAAATTTTTTTTGTGTTAGATAGCCCATTTATCGAGGAAGACTATAGGCTATATATCATCCCGATATTCCCACGGGAGCGAAGCCCTGGGGCGCAGCTAGTATTATAATATAGAATAAAGAATTTTGTTTAAGCTCGCTCATCTTCGTAACGGCTAGCACCGCGGGGCAGAGCTAGTATATTTTTTAATCAGTATCGAATCATATTTTCGTTCCTTTTATACATAAATGATTGCAAAGCCTTTTTTATGCATCGTCGAATGTTTTGTTCCAATCGATATCAGAGTCATATTTCTACTGAGTCATGAGAAGATAATACGTTCGTCTCTAGTGAAGCAATCTATATTTTTCGATGTAATGTTCTTTCGAAGAATTTACAAAATTAACTCTCAGGTATCCACTATATCTTTACACTTGAATTAAATGCCGATGATTATTGTATTATTGAACTTATCCGTATAGATGAGTTACCCAGTTTTATGGATTCCCAATCCCAATGTCATGGCTTATTGACAGTAATCTTTAAGTATTAAAAGAGAATTAGCATACAAGTGCTAATGTATTTAGTATCACGTGCACGGTTTGTTAATTAATAAGTAGGTATATCTACTTGTTATTATATTTAAACAACTGCAGCATACATGGCACTCACAGTCAACCAAATAAATAGTAGTATACCTATTTGAAATTTATAAATAAAAATCTTATCACATTATCTGCTTACCAAGAAAGAGTGTATATTTAAATCTATTGTAATAGCCACCAACATGTGGCATTTCCATGTAATAATTTTGAGGTAAATTGATGATTTATAATTTTTAAGGAAAATGCATTCACTACATCGAATTATGTATATTCAATTCATTGATTGTTCTTGGGTGGCACAATCTGTTTAAAACGTTGCCCTTGCAATTATTAGATGAATAAACAGAGAAAAATATAACAACAATAATTCAGTAACGACTAGACATCGATATTGAGCACAAATAATACCATTTACTATTCAATATTAAAATATGATCTATCATCGGCAACTATAATTGAAAAGGATTTTTCTACAAAGAATGACTCACCAATCATAGTTCCGACGATTAGAGCCACCCCACTGAAGAGTCCCACCCGTCTCTTGAGGTGAACAGGGTCGTCCGGAGCTGCGTCCGACCCCTCCAGCTGCAAATGTTAATCATTTTACTAGTATTTTCTCAACTTAACCTGTCGCCAGCCTTAGCCTTTTATCCTGTATGAATTGCATTTTGTTTAAATTATTTCTTTAAATCCATACATCATGACTTTGACTTTCTAGAGTCCATTTATGTACAAATTTATATACAAATTTCCTTAAGGAAAATTATTATTAAGTTTGATGAAATGGTCATAATTTTACTTATCAATAATGGATATAAGTGTATTCTATAGTTGACGTGAACGAAGTAAACTTAAATAACACAATATTATCTAGAATTATTATTTTTAACTGGCGTTTAATCATTATTTTGTTAAACCTGGAAGAGGAAATCAAGTTAACATTAATCAAGATTTTAGAGCGAAAACTATACTGAAATACAATTTAGTTTGACCTTGGTAGTCATTATCGTCTGTTGGTAATAGTCTTTGCTATTTAATGACATTAGTTTTATTTATAAATCTTGCTAGAAATCTGTATCGCAGTAGCCGTTCTATCTTTATTTACAATAAAAAATGTACTGCTGTAATCGTACCATTTTAGCTTTTATCCAAGCCTATAGTAACATAGTTTAGTAATAGCTGTCAACTGTAAAGTGTAAGGTTCATGTTTAGATTAAACCCATAAACTTTTAATATTCGGCTCGCCAATCTCCAGAACCGCGAAGTAACACATATTATTTATTAGTTTTGCTCGTCTTGCATTACTTAAAATATAGTACGCGTGGGAATATTCGTATGAAAATACACATCAGTGTTCCCGCGCATTCCTCAAACTTGGTCAAGGCTTATAAACACACAATATTCTTATTTGCTTATGTCGCGTTTTCGTAGCCACCTACGTAGGGCGTGTAGACACCTGTTTGATTATTAATCTATCATCATTCAGATTCATTAAAGTAAGTTTCTTTATATTAAATAAATACAATAAACAACAGTCCCATTTATAATGTTTCTATTTTTAGCGTAATAGAGACTCTACATTGTATCTTAATTGAGTTATAAGTTATTCAATTAATTTTAATTTATTTATTTCTTGGCCAAGATATCTATGCGTCGTTCCTTTCGAATTTTTATTGTTTAACTTTGACTATTATCTTATAACATAATCTCTTTTCTAATATCACTGATATTTTGGTAGAAAAAATTTATTTTTGACAAAAACACAGAAACAATTTTTCACAATTACAATCACGTGCGCGAGGTCGTCGTAAACATCAAATTATTTAAAGATTGCATGTGATTGAGTGTTCATTGGTGAAGCTATAAGGAATCGGCATCAGTTATTGGCTTAAACGATCGCTCTTCACTTTTTCAGTATGCTTATAGCTGAGTGGTAAGTACCTACTCTATCAGAACGGTTCCGACTTGAAATATAAAATAAATAAATTTTAAATTTGACTATTTAATTTTATTTACAGCGCGTATTTATCTGTGATGGGATTTCTCACGCACAATTTAGCGCGAAGGGCGACAGGTCGAGATGACCTTTCGTGAAAACGAAGCTAGGAAAGTTATAGATTTTAAAGTAAGCACATATCGAGGCTTTCACGCAGTGAAAAATTATTTAATTCAATAAGAAGTGAAATCCAGGAGGTAAATAGGCGATCAGCCTTCTGTGCCCTGCCGGACTGACATTTTTCGACGTTTCTACTGGACCCCGCTAGCCTCAAGCTCAACAGAGCACCTACTTATTTTTGGCCTTAAACATTTCTGTGTGCTTTACGCTTGTCCTCGAACATCTAGTAACGCAAGAGGAACTTCTATAAACGGTTAGAAGAAAGCTGCAGTGTACCTTGTCTCCTGGGTTGAGGTTGCCGTCGGCGAGCGCTCCCGCCGCGCCGTCCTCGGCGTCGCAGCCGGCGGAACACCCGCGCCACACCAGTCCGCCTTCGCGTGTGCTCCCTGAAATATATAACACTTGTATTTTCTAATAAAACGAGCATCAATTTCAATTAAATTAATTAATACGGCGCAAACTAAAAAAAAAATGTTAGAAATGAGCTAACAAATTGCCCAGACCTCGCTTAGTAAAAGCAAAGAAACGGTTCAACCAGTTTAATATATTGTAATTCCGTATATACATACAGAAAGTAATTTGTTATTCATGCATAGTAACAATAGTCTTTGTACATGAAATAATTAATTTTTTTTCCAATATTTTCTTAAATTTTTTCCTATTTTTATAATATTGTAATTAATTGATTTTATCATCATAATATTATATTTTTATTTGACGCATAGATAAGTTTGGGTTATTATAAATCCTCTCCCACTAGCGGGCCAATCAAGCTTCAAGGATACACAAAAGTCCGACATTTTCGCCAGTGGATATTTTGATACGCACATCGTTACGATTACGAATACAACATCATGCGGACGAGCCCAATTAGACGAGCCCCTCGGCTGACGATACAGCCCGCGATTGGGTTTTATTTATATTTTATACAGCCGACGAAAATAGTTAATTGCCTAAAAAACACAAAGAAATGTGACTGGCGCTGAGTAGAAACGCTACCCAATAAATTAACCATTACAAACATTTTATTCAAATAATGCGACACATTATTGTGCTAAAGTCATAAATCGTCTCTTAATGCTATAGACAATCTTATACAAATCGTAATTATTAAAGTGTTGCCAAGAAATTACATGTACTTTTTACCAATGCTATTGAAGTTGATACAAATAGATTACCGTGACTAAAATAAATGTCTTGCATTTCTTACATTGTGCAGTCACACGTGGATGAAATTACCTGTTTAATTAATATACTTAATTTAAACTAAATATATACCTTAGTTAATTATCATAATATAGTAGAAGAATTATGGTAACAGTAAAAGGTTTTTTCGGACTGCTACGGTATTTCCATTCTAAGCTCATCACAAAAAGAACAAATTTTTTCCTGTATAACCCCTTACTGAGACCCATAAAATATATGGCTTGAAGTGTTGGACTCTAACCAAAGAGGTCGAGGATTCTCTGCTCATCTTTGAGAGGAAAATCCTACGGCGTATTTTTTGAACCTGTGCTGGAGAACGAAAGATAGGGAATACCCTAAAACCACGAGCTATATGAGCTGAACCTTCGGACATGTGGTGATGGACGAGGCTACAGTATCCCTGCGACTAATAGATGGCAAACCGGACGGCCATAAAAGCCGCGGTAGACCAATGCTCAAATGGTTGGATGACGAACAAACGGTATGAGATGTTGGAGGCAGAAAGTCAATAATCGCTCGAACTGAAGAATGTTTCTAAAACAGTTTGAGGTCCACCCGTGGCTGCAAAATCTTAGGATGATACATATTATCCATATCGGTATAGACATTATAAATTATAACTAGTCTAGCCATAAATTCTGTTACTCGCTGTT
>LQNK01001926.1:90759-119676 GCA_001586405.1 Phoebis sennae | reverse complement strand
TACATATTATCCATATCGGTATAGACATTATAAATTATACATATTTTTTAAAGCACTCTAATTTTTCATACATTCATACTATGGGAATGTTAGGTTTATGTTCGCTCTATTTGTTGGAATAATAGTCTACAGTATAGAATTCAACATTACAAAGCATTACATTTAGGACAAAAGTGGCCACTAAAGAGAATTTTACAAAAATAATTTGTGTTAACGGACTCATTTATTAGTTTGATAATTATGTAAAGCAAAAAACATCCTACATCTGAATCGTCTATATAATTGTAAGTAAGAGTGACCTATAAAATCATTGGCTGGTACAAAATCAATAGTTCGACAGTGGACACAGCACTTATACAATTTAATCGACCTTGTCTGCAAACATATTATAGGGAATGAATACTGCATACGTCAGTCAGAAATTTCTTCACAGTATTTTACACCTAAGAATTTTAGATACTAATTTTAATGAAATACCTAGCGGCTTAACTACGGCGAAAACACCGAGTACCATCTGTTATGAGGACAAAAGATTTTAATATAATTCATTGTTAGATTCTTATGTCTTTCTATCAGTCTGTTATTGTTCGAAGATGAAATATGTTGAAATTGTGATTTACTGACCGAGCGAAGCAAAGTCTCAGAGCCGAGATGAGCGGACGATTGTATGTTTGTATGTAAGTCTATGATTTTTTTTCAACGATAACTAGAATGTCATTTATCCGATCTTCATAAAATTTCGTAAGCCGATTGTTTAAACAAAAGAAAATGTCGTGTTCGGAGATGAGTGAAATCGGATGGGGGGTTGCGGGGAGAAGGTTGAAGAGACCCGAGTGTGGTATCAAATGATATTGATCAATATTTCTATATAACATAACATGTATTATATTATTTTTAATATTAACCGTAGCAAAATATAAATAAAAATTAATAAATTTTAATCAACGACATCTATGGTTTATATTTACAATTCCTTTTCAATCGTTCATTCTTCAAACATAAATAATACTTAATAAAATACGAATTTAATAAAAGTCTACGTGTATAAACTTATACATATTGTATTTAAACAGTATCAATGGTTTTTATGTGGTAATTTATAAAATAATACAATTACACGCACATACTATGCACATACGCTGACATCCTCGCCATCTGGTGGTAGATTAAGAAGCGAGGCATGCTACATACATTTACCGATACGATTGAACAAGACACCATTTTACGCATATAAATAGTGTCAGGTGGTGTTTTATTCATTTATTTTTTATTTTAATTAATTTAATGAGATATATATTTTCTTCCAGAATATATTTTATTAAAGTACTTATGTTAAAATTTTTGTTAATTATATAGTGTAACAATTGAATTTAATTGCGTTCCGATATGAGTCAACTGCTGAAATATAAGGAAATTAATTACTTAAGCGTTTGCGCAAGGATAACTTGGTTGTCTATTATCTGGTCTAATTAAAATTTGGTAGGTGAATAGTTAAAGAAAGTTATTAATATTAAAAATAAGCAACATTTATATACTATTTTTGGTGATAGTCATGATTATATATTGTTTTTAAATTTATATCCAAGTGTAATAACAAATATTAAGTCTCTGTTATTATAAACATTACAAGTTACATTGCGAGGTCTAGCTCGGAACGAGCCATTAGTTATTTTACAGTCGTTTCTACAATATTTTTATGGAAATAAAATAAACATTCGTATAAGATAAACTTCCACGAATTCATAAATCAAAGTTTAATATTTCGCATGCTGTTATAATTCACAATATATATACATTTCTTATCACCTACTTTATGATCTCATTTGCTGAGACCATAATATAATGTTAAATATGTTGTTACGCGGCAAACCGGACGCTACGTAATCAAAACAAGCACAAATGTTGGACATCACGTAGACCACTATTTCTACGATTTGCTGTAGTAATATTTGAATAAAATATTTACATACATATTTTAAAAAGACATACAAATAATAAAGATACATCAGAGACCAGCTGCTATAGCATAAATATTGAATATTTAAGGCGATGTATGCACGTATCGCATGTTATTTTATTTCCAGTAAAGCTATCGTAAAAAGGTGGGTGAAGGAAGAAACAACATAACAATAAGATTTATGTGTAATTTTCTTCATTGACGTGCTAGGTCGATCATCACGTGCCGCGTAATAAAAGATTTATTCAAAAATACATTCTGTTTCTAAAACAAATGAAATACATGCTGTGTTTATAATTTATGATGTTAAGATTTTATAGGCATTTTTTTGTGGTTTAGAAAACCCTAACAACGTAGGACACACGCAATTTTCGTTAAGTTTTAAATCTGATGCATCTTTAGCACTTTTCCAGAACAAGAGACTGATTAATTTATTTTTTATTTGAGAGATAGAATTAAACAAGTAATCTTACTACATACCTAGTTTATCAACTCTTTGTGTTAAGTAATCTTAATACGATTATAAAAATAAAGAAAGTTAATTCTGTGACTGAAACGTCCTATCCAAGGACTGGATTCATTTTTAGCCAACAGTGCAAATGGACTGATCACATCATAAGCGACATGCGTCGACCATGATTTGAAATCCTGAAATTGAATGTAGTGACAATCGCAATAAACATAGAGAATTAGTTCACGGCTTTACATATGATAGTTTTTTTATAATTTTCTAATAGAACATTTATTTATATACAGCCAACAAAAGAAGGGAAGAATGTCATAATCATTGGTACCATTATAATACTCATAAGAAGATAATATTTATTTTTTTAAGAAGTCTCGATATTTATATATTTTATAAGTGTAAGGGACATAATATTTTGGAACAATTTAAAAGAGGTCAATTACTATTTCACAAAATATAAAATTAGATTAAGGGGCCAATGCAATCCGTATAAAAGATATATAACCTTCTTCTGTGAACAATAATACAGGAGCGATCGCGCCATTTTGCAATTTATCCGTGTTTTCCGTATGCGCAGGCGCGCGTACCGTACTGCGGATCAGTGCGGCGATTTTGTCGCGCATCGCATCGCACATGCGCCCGCGCTTCGACACCTCTATGGGCGCCGGCGCCAGACAATACTGATATAATTAATAAATACGAGCCAACTCTTCTGCACTGAACTAATGTCTTTCGTAACACACACACTTTGCCAATGTCGCACTGACACTGTAATAACAATTTATTGATGTGACAACGCAACGCACTGACTCCTTGATGTGGAAACAGATTACAATGTATCTCTTTTTATATTTAAAAAATATAATTCACTAAGTAAAAATGATGATAACACTAATTATTTGAAATATAAAGGCACTTTTATTTCACGTTATTAAATTTGCACTCGATGTGTAAAGCGGACAGAATGTCAACGTTCCTCTCTGGTTCAGGGCGGACTGTCTATTCCTGGCACGAGCCAACACGTGGGCGAACGTTTTCCTCTAGTCGCTGCCCGCCCGCCGATCAATGGTTACGAGATTTGACACCTGGGCCTTCAAAACCTTAATTATCCATAAGAGTCCTGATGTATATCATTGGGGCAACGGCGCCTACGTCACATATTAACTGTCTTTATCAATAACACGCTCTGTTCTTGTTATGTTTATTATAATTAGCAGTCATTAAACTTTCAAACTTTACGTATGCAAAGAACGCAACAAGCGCATTTCCATCAGCGAAAATTATCTATGGATAGATAGGTAAGTAACGCAGAGAAATAGAGTTTTGTGAATTTTGAAAAATAAACCAGTGAATAGGCACATAAAAGTTTTCTTTTTATCCGTCACGCATCACCTGATGTTAAGTGACTGACCGCAGCTCATGAACACCCACAACAGCAAACTGTCGCAGATGCCTTGCCGGTTTGAAGAAACAGGAGGAGATAGGGAGAGAATCAATGATGGGAAATTAGGAGAGGAGTACAATAGGATGGGAGAGGAATGGGATGAGAATACTGGCTATACCGCTCACCGAACGAAACATAGTGCAATACTGCTTCACGCCGGTCTTCTGCTGAAGGGGTGGTACTTACACCTTTTACCACTTAGCTTAGCTCGGCAATCGTGAAATGCTCGGCGCCCACTCTTTTACTGCTGATGATGTTAAGCAGCAGAATTACCCTTAGTCGCCTTTTACGACACCCACGGGCAGAAATGCTGGTGACATATGTATTCTAACCCGTCGCCACACATGTGATAAAGTAACTCTGTCTGTCGATTTGGATGAATTTTTGTACATAGATTGTTTGAAATCCGAGAAAGGACATGGGAGCTTTTATACTGGAAATCCCACGGGAGCGGGAGATATACGCGAGTGATTCCGCGGAGCTCAGTTAGTATTTTATTAGTTACTCATTAAAAATAAGTAAGCAATCACAAAACAGTTCAATTTTGTTGCATAATCATGCATAGTATGTATAACACTATTGTATTTAAAAAATATATCAGTTCGTTTTAATAAATTATAAAAGCGGTAATTGTTGGATCGTAATATCATTATCTACATGACATACACAAGTCACAGCCTCGATAGCATTCACAAGAGAATTCATTGTTTGGCAAGCGCTACGATTTAATCGATCTCACATCAACGTCAATACATTTTAATTAGACCTTTTTTGTCTTGATGTATTTATTTGTTTATCAATGACCAGTAACCGGATAATTGCATTAAAACGCGGTCGTCTGGCGTTTTAATGCAATTATTAGAAAAAAATAAATTAGATAAACAATACTCCAGTTATTGTCGGTCAAAAGTTTTCATACTTACATACAAACATACAACTCCGAACCCTCACTCGGTCAATAATTAACTTAACTTCATTTTCCGATTCTACTTTTCTGATAAGAAAATCGCGTTAAATATGAAGGAATGCTTAATTAAAAGCTCATTCGATACTAAAATTTTTAGCATCAAGGGTACAGCTACCGCTCGCAATGTACGTTATTTCGGATAATTGCATTACATAAGACGAATAACATAAAGTACACAGAAATATACTTTTCGTTCCGCATAACCATATATTTCTGTGGGACCCATAAAATCACCTCAGCAACAGTATATATAGGTAGTCAGGTCCGGCGAAGAAAAGCAAATTTGACACCGAAGATAAGATGCGAACGAGTGGTGCATCTCGTACCAAACCGCGTGTGTATCTTATTATAACTATATTTAAACGGCTCCTCTAAATATAATCCGATTTTATAATGTATAATTCTTTACATCTTAAAGCCAATACTACCTACTACCTATACGATATTATTATAGTAGAAATACGTAAAAACTCAAGCAGCCGAAACAGATGCAAATTAGTTAGGCACATTTTGCAAAAAACTAATAACGTTTTAAAAAAACCCTTAATGTAATATGAAATATAGAACCCTGTAGAATACGAAGACAAAAATGTCTAATTTAACCGAAATAGCGAGAAAATCGTTACGTCGACTCATGTCCATAATTTTGTCACTTCTGGGCAAAAGCAGAATTAATCGTATCATTTCCCAAGGACAATTCCGACCGGATATATGAGACTAGGGCAAAAAAATACTTTATTTTCATAATAAAGGTTAACGGCCCCGTGTTTATAGGACTTCCACAGACTTCGTGTCGCCTGAAACTTGCCCTTGAAACAACCTTTTTGTTTTATTATGTAACTAGATACTACAAACAGAAACAGGGATATGAAAGTTATATGTGAGAGTCGAGTGGAGAATCTTCAAGCCTCTCTGTATATCAGATAGATTTAAAAAATCGTTAATCCTGAACATGTTACATTTATGAATGATGAGATATAGAAAAAAACATTTCTTTTTCATTATAGATTCCCCATATTTCATTATAATATATTCTGGTATAACTGCCTGAAATTAAAAAAAAATAAAAAGGCAAATTTTTAGGCTTTTATCTAGACTTTATTACATTAACGAACCTACTAGACTAATTATATACACAGCAATAATATAATTAAACACCTAAATAAATTGTTACATATCTTCCATAACCCACGTGGATGTAACTATACGTCAACGACTACACCCCACGCGTGGAAATTAAGAAAAAGCTTAAGCTTTTGCAATTGAAAATGTGAATTCCTCTAACACAAATGTACAGTAACTTCAAATTAAATAATCTTTCACTATTGAGGTCACAGTGATGAATTTTTGAAATATCAATCAATCTTTAATTGGCATTATTAGGACAGCTCTACTAGCAGTATGTCTAGATAGTATGCATCACGCAAATTTAGAAGCGACTGCCAGTTATTCCGAGATTTCGACGTCACACTATCTCATACGTATGATTATCTGAAAATACCCATCACGACTCGTTACATTATTCCCAAACGTAAGAATATTCTTTTAGTGAGTAACACTTTTGCATAATTATGTTATTTAGTGTGTTACCAAATTTCTAAATTTAAATGTTTTAGCTTTATAGTTCGGTTATTGATAAACCATATCTCTCAAAGAAACATAGGTACAAGCTGTTTGTTATACATATTGAGTGTTTTGTCTTTTTTTTCTGATGTAGGTATATTACTTGCACATTAATAATCTATACATATAATAAAACAGTAACCGAACCATTTCTGTACATTGAATATTTTTCAAAAAGAGTAATTGGTATGCAATATGTATTTTCTATAGATACCAAAACCATGGTTAAAATTTTTTTTTCTGTTTGTCTGTTTATCTGTTTATCTGTTTGTATGTGCGTCAATCACGTAATAACCACTGGGCAGATTTTTATAAAATTTCACATGCTGATAGACCAATATTAGGTGCAACTTATAGGCTACATTTTATTTAAAAAAATATATTTTTGGGGTGGCTCTCCATACATGTAAATGGAGGGTAAAAATATAAATTCGCGAATACATTATTGAGTGAGGTTTCATAGGAAAGGTCTTTAAAAATGATATCGAGGTTTTCTAAATGCGTTTTCTGCTAAAATAAATATTTTTTGAGATATACGCTTCTAAAGTCGTGAAATTGTCATACCACGTGACAATGTGAGATTTTGGTTGAGTTGCAGACATGCATTTTTATACTCTTAACGTATAGATTAATACGTTAAAACACTTAATGAATCCCCAAAAACCTTTAAAAAATAACTAACACTGTGCCCGCGGCTTCGCTCGCGTGGGCTTCGATTTTCTGTATTTTTAAAGAGGCGCGCGCTCTGTGAGATTTTTGTCAAACCTATTTTCATAGAGAATTATAAAAAAACTATAAACATGCGCATATATCATTGGTCCTGCGATCATAATTTTTTAAACTTTTGTTGTGGTCCTCTAAAAATACAGAAATTAGTAGCCCACGCGTGCGAAGCCGCGGGCGGAAAGCTAGTTATAAATAATATTAAAAAACTTATGATTGTCAAAGAAGTAAAGTTCAATTAATAGTTCGCAAAACGTTATAGCTTACAACATGTATATACATATTCACATAGTAGTGTATCATATATCTAATGATGTTCACACTTACGTAGCGTGAACTCATTAAATTTTCAATGGGTTTATATGTTTGAGTTGATAATTGTAATTGAAACCAATTTTTCAAAGCACAATAGCAATCATTCTATTCTTGGCCATTTATCACAAGGGCTCAATTTCGCTTCAGTTTTTCCTCTTTACCTACTAAAAGTCTTAAAAATGATAATATATCGTATGGTCGTCCTTGAACTTACTGAATCAGATCTCATCGTACCTGATGATGTCTCTCATAGAAAATAACTAAGGCCATCAGAATAGTAAGCCTGATTCAATCAATATGTTTGACGCATGCGTCAAAAGATGAAAAACACTTTTAATTATTTTATCTTTTAACCAATTTTATCATCAATCATAAACAGTAATTTTGATTTGCCAACATTTTTGTATGAATAAACAACAAAGATCTTATATCAAGTTATTAGTTAGATATTTTTATCAAGTTTTTATTAATATAGAATGTCATTTATAAAAGCCTCTAATCTACCACGTATTGTCTTAAATAAATGCAAGATAAAATAGAGGTAATAATGTCGCTTTCGAATAAAGTCAAATGATTCATCGATAATTCGCGTTAGCCTTCATTATATCTCTTTAATCTAATCGTATTGTACAAGGAAATAAAAAGTTTTGGATTTTTATCACGATGACCATCCTATTGTAGGTGATGAAATCATAAATTTTTATGAATTGACTCCCAAAGAGATATATCTTTATGAACACAATAAAATATCGCTTATTCCAAACTTTATAGTTTTTCAACTCGTCATGGAATTGATGCTTTCTTTGCGCAAATGATTTCTTAATCAACAGTTCTTTAATGAGATAATTAAATTTTTAAGGTATAGGCTAGGTCTGTACATACACCAGGAAAAGTATGCTTTGTTCTGTATCCAAATTCGAGGGATTCATTAAAAAAAATATCGTAGAAATGTACCAAAATAGTTTCCGGTAAAACTTAGTATCTTTGGCATTTGGCACTTGGCCACTTTTTAAAGGATTAAAAAGCCATCATTTCACAGGTCGCAATCATAGTAGACAGTGATTCATGTAACATGAATAGCAAGTAACACAAGACGTTCCTGAACTGCATAAGATAATGGATAACCTAATTACCTATTGTTTCTGATCGAAATTTACTGTTGAAATAAATAAAATATTATTATTATTGTTAAATTTAAATTCAATTCCGAATTATTATTTTTTTTGGTTGGATAATTGTTTATTAATGAGAAAAGGATTATCAGGAAAACGATAAACTGTGAACCAAATTAAATAAAGCCTTGGTGCTTGTGCTCTACATTGAGTACTAACGACAAACTTAATATGTATTTTATAATTACTGTTCCTATCATTCTTATATTGGCTTAGTAATTATTTTTAACAATGGCTAGAAAGTTATATTGATCGTTAGCGCTAATTTACTGATATATGGTGCGTATGACATGACCCGGTGGTCTTGTCATACGCACCATATATATACCATATATATCCGAGGAACCGTCCTCAATTATTTTAAAATATTTAATAAATACATTAATATGTTTTAACACTGTAGACAAAAATATTAATGTTATAATACGCAATTTGATTAGGATGAAGGAAAAAATGAACAAGGATAATCATGGAGACATATTTAAAGAACTCTACAATAAATATCTACTACAATTTGTGGTAAAACGAGTTAGCGAGAATATTGTACGTAAAATAAAAACGTTATTAATCCACCCAGTAATTGTTTATTTGATACGATGATAAGGTGTCTCTGACGATCCCAAAATCCATAACCATGTTTGGGCTGGGTCCAAATCATAGATATATTCGACATTAAAGTTTTCTCAATAAATAAGTAAATTAAATTATGTAAATGTCTCTTCAAAATGTATATACGATAATCACGTAAAAACCACTGGGTTCATTTTATTTGACAAAAAAGCTAGTTATGAAAGCTGTTATCAAAAAATGTATCTAACATTGACATTCACTACGGTTTGTTTTACTACTCGATATTGATTAGTAGCGGGAATTTGCTGTTGAATTCATATGTTATAAAAAGATAATGAAGTAATGCACGGTGACGTGTAATGTTTAAAAATAGGAACCTATGCTATGCTTTATTGATTGATTGAAAAAAATATGGTCTCACTAATCTATAAGGAGTTTGCTTGCCATCATAATACTTTCTGCATCTTTCGGCTGAATATCGCTTGCTCTCCCAGACGGAAAGAGAAATCCCCGTCGTTATTTTGAAAGGAATATGCATAAAATATTCACTTTAATTTTTTTTAACGAGCACTATGCTGAAGTCACACAATTTAACGATAATTCGCAAGTTTGTAGTCATTTCATCTTAAATACGCGGCTTGCCTCATCTCTAACAAAATATATTCCATTATAAATTTCATTCATACTTGTTTGTTTTATATTAAAAACACTAAAGCAGTATAAAAAACAATCCATTTAAATTAGAATTTATAACAGAACTGGTATAACTTTACTAAGATATGTACTTACTCAATCGTTTTGATTGCTTTATCAAACAATATGAGCAAAATTTAAATTAACTTATTAACTTATTGTTGATTTTTCTTTTCATTATTTCAGTTCATAATTCAACGTCCACTCTTAAAAAGAAAACGATAACTATTTATACACGTATTTTAATCCAAAATAAGATACCTACTTACATGCATAGTTCCCAGTTGTATCGACAATTATTTAAACACTGTTATATACTATAACAACAAAATCTTAACTTGCACAATGTAAAAAACTAGTTCATTTATCTAAACTTAAATTAAGGTGTATAACAGAGAATAACTTTAGTTTTAAAAAAAATCTATTACTTTTACATTTCTACAAAGAGAACATGTTCCGAACAACTAGATTCTTATAATCCATTTGAACCTCAAATTGTGTTAATACCTTATTTATGATTTGAACAAGGACCTTTATCTTATCTGACACAATTTAATGGAACAATCTTTATTGAATACCGCAGTAGGATATTATATGCTTAGATTGCATCAGATAAATTATAAAAATAATGTTAGGATCAGAATTGCAATTTCAACAATATATGACGAAATATATCTCATTCGTCATATTTTGTCGAAAATCTGTGAAATCTTCGATTAATAGTTATTATTTTAAATAATAAATTATTTTTAGCGGTACCTATTTTATAGTTTTAACTCATGAAAGGAAAAAGGCCTAGCCTGCAATAGTGATTTTCTTAATAATTGGAGTTGGGAGTAAAAGTTGGTAGTTCAATATGTTTTTATTCTAAATGGTTGAATCTTTTAAAGCTATACTGAGGTCACTATATATTACTATATGAGAACAAAAGAAAGAAGTGAAAGAAGAAAGAATAATTTCAACTTAAATTTTTCTTAAAAAAAGGAAGTTTTTTCGTTTTGGCATAAATTTATGTAATATTTTGTATACTATGTTAATTATTAATTCATACATTAATAAGTGTGTAAATTATGCTTAAATATTCATTTCTTATACTACGCTTCAGGAGACAACGACATGAAAACGGTTAAGAAAAGCTTGGTATGACCTTGTGTGACCCTTAAAACAACCTCCACTTTAAAGTATAATAATATACGGGAATATGTTATTATTCGACAATTTATAAAAATATACCCGTATCTTATTGACACAAAAATAGCGATATTGTAGAGAAATACGAATAAGAGCCTACATGTTTTTTTGAAAACTTAACACATGAAATGAATGAAACCATGATAGATTTAGTATTTTTAAATAATTTAATAAATATAATAATTAATTTCTATGTCATACAACATAAAGCGGCTACTTAGAATTCGCAGGTGGTCCGGGAATACTAAATGATCAAAGTTAGCATTGCGTTCAAGGTCATTAAAGACAAATGAGTTGCACTGAAAAGTTTTGTTTAAAATCCTTAGAAAGGAAATTTTTAATAACAAATTGAGTTGTTTTTATTGTGTGCTACCTGAAAGGCTGAAACCTACTTAATAATGTTAGTGGTATTCATTGCTGTTATTTTTTGTATAATGGTATAGTTAATGTTTTTAGATAAGCTTTATTTAAGCATAAAATTATATAATAATATGATAACCTCAAATATAATTAATAAATTATTTTCTATCAAGCTTAGGTACATATTGTAATGCATTGCATATGCCATTAATTGCTTGACAGGAAAAGAAGCATTGTGCGGTTTATTTCGAATTATACAATACCTAATACAAATTTTCTAAGCTTATAAAAATTATTCTTCTCTGAGGATTCTAAAGCATGCGAAAATTATTGCATCAGAATAGACATGGCCAATCCTTCGGATAGAAAAGACAATCAGGTTGGTACTGGTTTCATTGCAGGAAGACGAAGCATAAGAAACTGGTCACTTACCATTACATGCAATCGCAGGCGGCTGTTCATGGTGATGCATTTCTCGGAGCACCGTGATGCGTGTGAAGGATCGCGCCCTTTCATGTCACAAGCGAGACTGAACGACGAGAATGCCTAGTGGCTGAAACAACCTAGCTTCCCCGTGCCCCCGCCTCCCGCATGCGCGCACTGAAAGTAAGCCCTTGTTCTTCTGAACCACGCTGCTTACGTACTAATGAATGACTGCGATGAAATACGAGGTGACGTTCACGTATGTGTACAGTCTAAACTTTGGTATTTATAGTTTCCACATGACCGATCAGAGACTTTTATTTGCACGTTGTTGTATATGGAAAACCTAAATAAGTGCCTACATAACCCATTCAAATTTTCTCTTGGGTAGGTAAACGAATCTACGCCATTACGATATTATATCGCTAGTATTCAGGGTTAACTAAAATATTATGTTTATCACATACATCCCGTCCGGACTCTGGGGCGGGCGGCCCGAACCCATGCTACACCCATGCTACCGCGTGCACTCACTCGTGTTATGGGTTTATGACACCCAAATTTTTATTCAAAGGCCTTTTCAATATTTTTGCATCAATCTAAAAAAAAATACCCATAACATGATAAGATTAGCGGAGTACAAAAAACTTTGAAGACGATCCACGAAACGAGGGTTCGTCGGATACCATAGGGTACGTAGTACGCCCTGCGGAAATAACGCTTTTGAACAGTTTCTAGTGTGAAGTGAAATCTAAGTTTGAGAGGTTGCAAATTGCCACCCATGACTCGGGGCCGCTATCTTGCAAAATGCTGCAGTGTTTTTAAAATTTTTATAGTTTATCTGTCAACATAATTTTTAAGGCAAATTTTAATTTTTACTTTTTCCTATAAATTTTAGCCGTAAAATAAATAATAACAAAGTTATAAACAAAAATCGATCTACATTTTTGAGACAATTTTTTTTAACGGAGGTTAACTGCGCCTTCCATACACAAAATATATACCTAGCAATAGTATTTGAAGGCAGGTCTTTTTACAATAAAAATTCATTAATTCATTGCCTATGACACAACAAAAGGTTAAAAAATGTCTATTCTGCAATAGACCGCTGAGATATTATTGCATTTCGTATGTTTTTCTTAGGTACTATTTTCTATGGAAATAGGGTTCTTCTTTATTAAATACAAAATTTTGGAGATGTCGCAGTAAGATAGAAAAAGCCGTAACATAGTTATATCCCTAGGGATATAATTATATGCCGGAACATAATTATACGAAAGCGATTCATTACTATCTTACTAGGAATATAGTTATAAAACGGTCCAAGTTCAGTGATATAGTTATATTACTAGATTTCGTTTAGTGAAATAGAAATCTACCATAGAATTAAATAAATATTGGTATAATAAATTTGTTTTATCTTCATTCAAAAATCTACTTTATGTATTCTGCAGTTAGTTACAATACTTTGTGACATTAACACGTAATTACACGTATTAAAGTAATTTCAATTATAATTAAAATTACCATGTTTTGGAATTCAAACATTAACAATGCAATTAAACATAATGAAATATTAAAAATCTTTTAAAACTAATCAACAGTTTTGAGATAACTTTATTTCTTATATTTATTAAGTTAAAATGTTTGTTTCTTTGCTAGTAATTTCAAATTTTTGTTCAAACAAGAAGCGGAATCATGTCATCTAGAATTTAGTAGCACTGAATGCTTCTTACAGGCACATCTTTTAGCAGAACACTGTATATTCGATTTTTTACAGGAACGCTGCACACTCCGAAAGCTATTTCACTAAACTTAATCTAGTAATATAACTATATCACTGAACTTGGACCGTTTTATAACTATATTCCTAGTAAGATAGTAATGAATCGCTTTCGTATAACTATGTTCCGGCATATAATTATATCCCTAGGGATATAATTATGTTACGGCTTTTTCTATCTTACTGCGACAGAGACCCTGCAAGCAAAGCCGCGATTAGAAGGCTAGTTATTTAAATAACGACAGTCCTTAACACGAAATTGATAAATTAATTATAACGCCATCTTTAGAAACTATACCAAATCAATTCTAAGATGGTGACATGGGTACTAAACTCATTTAAAATAATAGTTTTAGTACTAGATGGCGCTAGAATTCTAATTATTTATGTTATTTTATTGTACATTTGATCCTTTTCATTTGATACTCCCCTCAGCTTACATAAATTGGATTAGCCCGTTTTGGTTTCCCTACATTCAAAATCCCCAACTGATACCAGTCAATACAAACATAAATTATATTGTCGCATGTGATCATCACCCTTACAGTAGGTATTATTGAACGAGAATTCGAATGAATTTAGTCTTAAACTCATCTACCGATTTATTGTTAACTTATTGATAATATTTTTAAGATTAATAAAGTGTAGTTTCTAAATCTCATAATAACTGTTCATGTTGTTTCCTATTTTGGGCCACGGCTTCAATTACCTACAAGGTTCTAATATTCATTACGTACAATTTATTATGATATTAATTACTAGATGAATCATATTATTGTCACAACATGTCAAGGATTTGTTTTGTGAATAGTGAGAAGTACCAAAACAAATCGTATTTTTATATATTTATACCTAATTTTAAAATCATATAGATTTCAAATTGCCTTTATAAAAGTTCTTTTGAAACATCATATACTTACATGTTTTGATATCAGTAAAAGTAGTTCTTTTGGTTTCACATCATAACTATTGCTCATGCAACTTCAGAACCATAGTCACAGTTCAATCTAAGATATAGCAACGACGAATATAGGATCCAATATTAAAATAAATTTTACCTCTGTCCTTCTCACACTATAAATAAAATTTTAAGGTATGACTAAAAGGGCATTGCCCAACCCAAGCAATAAATTATAGAGATAAGAATATAATTATGGTTTCAAGTCAACAATTTTAACAAAAAATATTAGTTGCATTATGCCTTCTAACAATATTATTAAAAATGTTAGGTATCTTGTAGTTCAGAATTCCAAAAGTTCTTTTCTTCTCATGAGAGCAACTAAAATTCAAGCTCAACTGGTCAAGATACAATATAATTGTACTATGACGTCACAGCTACTTAAAGTCAATTAAGTATAATAAGATTAGTTCTATATATAACAGAATGAACATCTTATGTAATAAAAGGTCTGGGCTAAAATGTATTATAACATTATATTACATGAAGACAAGTTTGATTATACAAATCTTATAGAATGGTAATACAATAAATACAAAAAGAATTTTTAAGATTTTATTGATATAAAATTAAAAGCAAACATTATTACAGCATATGTCATATATCATATCTGCTATAAATAACTAAGTCATATTTATATATTTTTTTTTTGTTTTCAATAAACATTTTTACTAATAAAGCAGCCATGAAATTACATACTCTTTAATCACAATTTAATATTTTATCTTTCAACCAAATCATGTTCCCATAACTGTATGCAAGTTCTAATTCCTGTTTTCCAAAATGAACATTACCATCTTAACTAAGGCCGTTGTTGTGATGGTGCTTATTAGCTAATCTACAACACTCAAATTGTTAATGCAAGCTGTTCACAAACAACCCTTGCAATATTTATATCCTTAATTAAAGTTAAATTTATCTTTTATGAAATCACCCTACAGTGCCCATTTTAGTATGAATTATACAAAAATGCTGAGTAATGCTTCCATTACTACTTGATTAACTACTTATATCTAGTGTTAAAAATCCAAATATATACAGAAATATTTAGTGTTTCTGATAAACATCTGCATTAGATTTGCATCAGTAAAAAATGAGTAAGTGCCTTTTGGCAGATCTTTTATGAGTATCCAATGCTGCTTTAGAATACATTTAATTTAAACCAATTTTATAAGGCTTTTTATAGGCAAATATGATGTTCAATATATCACATGTTTAAGCATTTTATCATACCTAATTAATTCTTTACAAATTACCAGGAATGACAATAACAATAACTTACTGGGTTTTAAATACAAAGAGTACTGATATTCAGTATTACATTCAAATACACTTTAAATGTTATAAACTAATAACAAGATAATATAATAAAAAGGACCCAGCTAAATATTTCAATTCATTTTAGTTTCTTTAAGTTTTGCCTGATTGTAATTTTTTTACTAATACAATTATTTTCTACATTAGCATGATTCATCTGCATGATTGCATCCAAATAGGATTTGCAAGATATGACAACTGAAGTAAAATTTATTGTTTACTTCGTATTTTAGAATACCATTCCTTCAGTACAGCATATATTAAAAAATATTTTTCTGGGTCCTAATAATAAGTGAATCTATAATATGTACTAAAAATTAATTAATAAGAAATAAAAAATGTGAAAAGGCTAAACACACATCATTTGGAAGTGCAAGATTATGCATAATATGTAAGTGCATAATAAGAGGAGTAGCCATAATGAGCTTGTCGCATTCACACCTGTACATTTTTACATGATGTTATAAAAATTGAAGTAATAACTGTTTATGTTTATTACATTCTAATGTATCAGTTTTATATAAAATAGTGGGACACTTATGTATTGCTATAATTGGAAGTTTCATGATAGCCTAACAAGCACAGTTATCCCCATCTCTGTTGCGGCCATTGTCATTAGCATTTAATTTGATCTGGTCTGGAAACTCATTGTAGAGTTCAGCCTCGGTTTCTTGCGCCAAAGCATTGCGTGCGATGGTTTGGAATGCCAGTTCTACATTTACAGCTTCTTTGGCACTTGTTTCAAAATATGGAATATCATTCTTGCTTTGACACCATTGCTGAGCCCTTTTAGCTGAGACAGCACGATTATCTAAATCCACTTTATTACCTAGAATCACAAACGGGAAGTTTTCGGGGTCACGAGGAGACGCCTGTATGAGAAATTCATCTCGCCAACTCTCCAAGGACTTGAACGTGTTCGGGGCCGTTACGTCAAACACTAATACGCAACAATCCGCCCCACGGTAGAACGCCACCCCCAATGACTGGAAACGCTCCTGACCAGCAGTATCCCAAATTTGCATTGTGACGATTCTGTCGTCGACAATTACCTCCTTCGTGAGAAAATCTGCGCCTATTGTAGCCTTGTACTGATTGGAAAATTTCTTGTTGACAAACTGATTCATTAGTGATGTTTTCCCAACTCCACTGTCACCCAAAATAATTACCTTTAAAAGTACCTTTTTTCTTGAGGACATTTTGCACAAATAATTTGATTATTTTAAAACGAAATTAATATCGCTCTTTGTCTGAATGATCCAAACTGTGAAGGTATTTTTGACATTAAACAGAATAGATAAATGCGTCATCCGCACAGTGCACAAATATTGCCATATACAAAGTTACGATTGTTTCAATCAAAACATTTATTTAATTATTTCAAGCAAGATATTAGATACAAACTAAATATGCATGAAATAAATTGAATCAATTACTTATCAGAATATATAAATGAGAAAAAAAATAAGTTTATTTTCGGTGTTGCCATTTTTTATATATTGCCACATTTTACTGTGATATCTGTTTTCATTTATAATTTCTATTTATTATCTGGGAAATGCACTGATTTCCGTAGATTTCCGTGTTTCTTGAAATTCTGCATTGTTTCATTTTATTTAGTTTTTTAAAAGTAATATTTATATTACCTCTGAAAAAATGCGATGTTAATCGATTTAAATATGTTTTAGAATTTGAAAGTAAAATATCAATTACTAACAAAAAAAGTTCAGGAAAGAGGTGAGGTCAACCCGAATAATTGTGAATCGTGTTATATCGTCCGTTGGCTAAATTATTACTTAAATCTTTTTACCTACTTCTAGGATGGAAAATAATTTGAGTCGAAGTGGTAGCCGGTCCAGCTCAGTATGTGAGCTCGAAAAGGACCTTAGTGATATGGAAATCATGAAAACTAGGACGAATCGACGGACTGTAATTCTTCGAACCCCACTAGCACGAAAAGCGAAAAGAGTCCGGTTTTTTCGAAATGGTGACAAATTTTATTCCGGAGTTATAATACCAGTCTTGCCAGAAAGATACAGGTATACCATTAGAGGATTACAAAACTTTAAACTTTCACTTTACTTCAATCAATTTGTCATCATCGAATTCCATCTGTATATTAACAATTCACAATCAGATTATATTGTGTATTTACAATCGAGCTTACTGCTTATAATTAAAATTTCAGTAATAACTAACAATGCTTTCTTAGTTCAAAAAGTTGTTTTTTTATAACATCTTATCAACAAGTATTGTTTGTTAATACATAAAATTAATATTACTGTTTATTTTCAGATCCTTTGATAGTTTAACTGCAGACTTGACTAGAGTTTTAGTAGACAATGTGACACTTCCAAGTGGAGTCCGAACAATTTATTCACTTGAAGGTAGAAAAGTAAGTTTTAAAGCACATTGGTAAAAGATATTTATTTTAATTATTGAATTTGCTAATTTTATCAACTTGATTTTAGATAGGAAAGCTAGATGATTTAGAAGATGGACAATCATATGTTTGTAGTGGATTTGGTGAACCCTTCAAGCGTCTGGATTATGAGGCCAGTGCTGTGACTCCACAGTCGTTTAGATTAAGTGGGCCAGAGTCTCTGAATGATAGTGCAAGTCCTTCTCCAGCAAGGGCAAACAATAGATTGTCCCGATATTTACAGGTTAACTTTACTATTCCTATAACAATTAGATTTTAGATTAATTAACAATGTTTAAATATTTTCTCAAATGGGGTCATTGACCTGACACAGTTATCAAATACAGTGACAAGTAAAAAATAAACACTAATTTTAACTCTATTATACATGTGAAGTTTTTCATCCTAGTAAGAATTTTTTTAATATACTCTAATCTAATAAGAGGATATAGAGAATAGATATTACAAAGGAATATTTTATTTACTTAATATGACACATAGATTAACAAATCTGTGCTATCATTTTTATTAGTAATGATTATTCATAATTTTTATCTGCTCATCTATACATATAATAAAACAGTAACCGAACCATTTCTGTACATTAAATATTTTTCAAAAAGAGTAATTGATATGCAACATGTATCTTCTAGAGATACCAAAACCATGGTTAGAATTTTTTTTTTCTGTTTGTCTGTTTATCTGTTTGTCTGTTTGTCTGTTTATCTGTTTGTATGTGCATCAATCACGTAATAACCACTGGGCAGTTTTTGATAAAATTTCACATGCTGATAGATCAATATTAGGTGCAAATTTGGCAAAAGTGCAAAAGGCTACTTCTTATTTGAAAAAAATAATTTTAGGGGTGGCTCTCCATACATGTAAACGGAGGGTAAAAAAATAAATTCGCGAATACATCATTAAATTTGATGTCATAATGTTTAAAAATGAAATAAAGGTTTCTAAATGCGTTTTTTGCAAAATTAAATATTTTTTGAGATAAACGCTTCTAAAGTCGTGAAAATGTCATACCACGTGACAATGTGAGATTTTGGTTGACTTGCGGTCATGTCCTTTTATACTCTTTACGTATAGATACGGTAAAAACACTCAATAAATTCTCAAGAACCTTCACAAAATACATAACTCTTAGCCCGCGGCTTCGCTCGCGTATGCTATAAATTTCTGTATTTGGAAGAGGCGCGCGCTGTAAGATTTTGGTGAAACCTATTTCCATAGATAATTATAACACTATAGATATGCGCATATATTACTGTCCTGCGACCGTCATTTATCTAAACTTTTGTCGTGCGCCTCTAAAAAATACAGAAATTAGTAGTCCACGCGTGCGAAGCCGCGGGCGGAAAGCTAGTTATTCATAAATTTATAACAACAAACTTTTTAGACAAATGGTAATAGTACTGAGTTGACAAATTGTATTTTCAATTATTAATCATAAGTTATATTTCAGACAAATGGCAGCAGTACTGGCAATGGATCACCAAGAGTAAGTCCTGCAGGTGATAATGTAGTCCGGCCACGCATAGTTACAATTATTAGAAATGGGGTCAAACCCCGCAAGGTAATGTACTATTTAATTTGACTATATAATACTAAACTGATTATCTTTATGAATTAATGAAGGTAAGAAAGACTAGAAAATAAAAGGAAGGGGATAGGGACTATGGCACTCCCTCCCTATTACTGTAAACAATTAATAAACTTATAATTTAAAAAAAATAGGTATATATTTTACTTTTCTTTATTGATTGTAGGTATGCAGGTTGCTATTGAATAAACGCAATAGTCCAACTCTGGAACATGCCTTAGCTGCAATTACTGAGTGCATCAAACTTGACACGGGCTGTGTACGCAAAGTGTTTACTCAGTCTGGCTCCCCTGTCACTGCGTTAAACCAGTTCTTTGAGGAGGAAGATGTATTCTTTGCTTATGGGAATGAGAGGTACAGTATAATTATAAATTTTTGAATGTTTTTGATTGTACTTAGTTGGATACACCACCACTTATCTAAATTAATGCATTATTGTTTATTACAAATTGTTCTTATACTATTGTTTTAACTTTTCAAATTATTAATAGGGTAAATCAAGAAGACTTTGAATTGGAATTTGAGGAGAGCAAAGCTGTCCTGCAATGTAGGAAAACACCAATATCAAGAAACTCTAGGTAAAATTATTAAAAATTTTATATGTTTAGTTTAATCATGTATTGGGTCATAATTTAGGAATAAATGTATATGAATAATGGTATTTCCATTATTGTTTAGCACTAACAATAAACTACTTTGTGTTATGATTGACAGCAAATTAATAACCTAAATAATTTATGTTCATTCTGTTTACATCAAAATATAAATTTACTTTAGTGGTTTGTTTAATGCTGTCCTTTACCTATTGTATCTTTTTTAATAATAAAGTTTAAAAAAACCAATATGTTATATTTGAATACACAGAACAGGGCCTAAACCCCGCATGCCCGTGAAAGCTGGCGGAGCAGCGCGTAAAGAAAATGAGGCCAGTGGCGCGGCTGGCGACAATGAGCAGTCTCCGCTAGCCAACCTTCTGCCGCAGCCATTGCGCCTCAAGTACAATGTGGGCAAGATTATAGGTATGGAGTTTGCATACAAAATCGTCATGAAAAATATTACTGTACACAATTTGCATTATATGATCGTCTGCAAAACTTTCCATTATTCTTTCTCTGTTTTCAAACTATCTTTGAAAAAAGTTTAGGTTCAGGCATGATGAAGAAACAACACAATATAAACAATTAATTGCCTATGTATTTCTAATATGAGAAGGGATTCTTTAAATTAGAGAATAATTATTAATCTTGTATAAGTTTTTCCGAAAGACTTATTGCAGTCTTTTAAACAAAAATCTTTAGATCAAACAAATTCAGTATGTTTTTAATTTTTTATTGTATTTTTACAAGTAAAAATATCATTTTTAAAGTATTCGTTGTGTTCTGCAGGTGACGGCAACTTTGCAGTTGTAAGAATATGTACAGACAAAACATCAGGAAAGGAGTATGCTCTGAAAGTCATTGATAAGGCCAAGTGCAAAGGCAAGGAACATTATGTTGAAGCTGAGGTAAGGTTTTTATGAATTCATTTAGCCATTGTATTTCCATTAATCCATCCAAGATGACAAAATTCTACTCTTAGTGTAAAGTTATTTTGATGGTTAACAAAATTTTTTAATAAAATTATTTTTATTTCATATTGAGGATTACCATGGTATAGTTTTAAAATTTTTGTTATAATAATTAAATTAATAATTATTTTATTACACAGGTAAGAGTAATGCGAAAGCTCTGCCACCCTCGCATTGTGTCACTCATTGAAGAACAGGATAGCCCTGAATGGCTTTTCCTAGTAATGGAATTAGTCAGTGGTATGTATTATTATTAATACAAAATTTCGTCCAAGCTGATTCATGAAACATTTATTGTTTATTAAAACATTAACAATCATTATGATGTAATTAAAATGTTATTATCAACATACAAGGTAAAATTTAACTAAACTACTACAGTTAACCGCTTTACTTGTTGATTGTAGGTTATATAATTTGAATGTTTAAATAAATATATTTTTTTATATTTGACTTTTACATTATTCCTTAATACTTTAAAAATCTGAAAATAGGTAAATAAATTGATTTTTATAATTTTATTTAATTAAATGTGGCGTTATGCTTAAATTTTACCCTGTTACGAAATTAACGAGAACTCGAGTCACGCTTCATCATAAAATTTAAATCTCAGAAGCAGCAAAATATTTAAACATATTTTCCCTTATTTCTTAACAAATTAACATTGGTATGATTTGCATTTTTAGGTGGAGACTTATTCGATAGTATTGCAGCTGCTTCTAAATTTTCCGAACCGCAAGCGCGTTTGCTAATCGGTCACTTAACATCCGCTATTGCATATCTACACTCGCTTTCCATTGTGCATCGAGACATCAAACCCGAAAATCTTCTGGTAAGGCGATCACTTCTCAATTAAAATCATTTAATAACACTAACTTTCGTATATATTCTTTTAGTTAAGAATTAAAAGTTTATTCAAGACAAATAAATACAATATCTTGATTTTATTATCTAAATCAGTGTTTCTTTACCAACTTCTAGAGTCGTCTTACATACCAACATATTTTTTTTGTGGTACTCAAATAGTCTTGTATTTTTACTAAGGGGTCCTTGAAATTATGTTTCGTTTCACTAAAGGTCCTCTAAGACTGATAAACTGTTAAGGTACGCTGATCTAAACAATGTTAAAAATTAAGTCTGTAAACCATTCTGTAGTAAATTAAATAAAGTAATTTTTAACTAGTTTAAAATTTGCTTTTGGTGAGATACCTTCAACAATAATCATTTGCATCTTTATTTATGTTTGGTAAAGGTGGAAGTTGGATCAGATGGCAGCATACGCGGGCTGAAGCTGGCTGACTTCGGCCTGGCCGTGGAGGTGTGGCGGCCTCTGCACGCGGTCTGCGGCACACCTACTTATGTCGCCCCGGAAATTCTACTCGAGACTGGATATGGTCTCAAAGTGTGTATTTTTTATTAGGTTTTATAAAATTGTTATATTTGAATATATTTATTTTTAAAATCTTATATATAAAAAAGAATCGCAAAATGTGTTGGTAAGCACATAACTCAACAACGACTGGACCAATTTGGACAATTCTTTTTTTTAAATTTTCGTTGAAGTTCAAGCATGGTTTTTACGGCGAGAAAAATTCGAATTGCCGGGTCCACGCGAGCGAAGCTGCGGGCGGAAAAGTTTTTAATAAAAAAAACGACAATTTCAATGAACTCAATTAAGATTTTAATGACACTGTTGTTGTAGGTTTAACTGTTAATATTCGTGTATTTTTTTTATACAATTTTCAAATCTGAATACAAAAACAAGTCTGTCAAAAGTGTTACATTTTAAAAAATTCAAAGCAAAGCACATATGTTACGTTGGGTATGTTTAGCTTTAATTTCAAAAGAGACTCGTAGTAAGTTATGTATCTCGGTCAGATCGACGTGTGGGCGGCGGGCGTGATCCTGTACATCCTGCTGTGCGGGTTCCCGCCGTTCTCGTCCCCGGACGGCGACCAGGAGAAGCTGTTCGACGCGATCCTGTCCGCGCGGCTGGAGTTCCCCGCGCCGCACTGGGAGCGCGTGTCGGCCGGCGCCATCGACCTGGTCGCCAACATGCTGCGCCCCCAGCCCGAGCTGCGCTTCGCCGCCGAGGACGTGCTCGACCACGCCTGGATGTCGGTACGTAGCTCATGCGACGTACACTGCCTGCCGCTATACTCACGATCCTCTATAAATGTGATGGACTATGTGTATTTGCATTTTTATAATTAATTTATAATAAGGCCATAAGCGGCGGTGCAGACGGAACATACATGTTTATAAATTTATCAAAATATTGCAGTTTGACTTCATTATATTTATAACCCTGCTAGGTCCCTTATTTGTTTGAAGAACCACATAAAGAATATAAAACAATGGAGCAATTTACTCTCAATCAATTCAAGTGTTAAGACCGCCGCTGCACTCTTTTAATTTAAAGTTTTTTTTGCCATTACACTTTCTTTTATGCTTATGTTCGTGTGCAATAAAGCACCTTATTTCATTTACAAATTACTAGATCTTGACTTTTTACAGGATGATTACGACGAAATGTGTGACTTTCGCTCTTGGTACGACGAGGACTCCTCATAGCTGCAAGACGTCCGCGCCCAATCGTGATAGCGGCTACGTGACGGCTTAAATCAAATACACGCGATTTTTGCTAAGGTTTAGTGCCGCGCTCTTATTTCTGCATGCCTTGTCATATATTAACACCAACAATACCAAAGTTATTCCGTAATATACTGAAAAGGACGGCGGTGTTGCATGCATGTGTTCAATTTTTAATGAAACCGTTTCGATCAATTTTTAATGCTGCATCGTCGTCATGATCATTTCGATTTTTGTATTCAGTGTCTCTCCAATTGATACGATTGTTAAGTAATCATCAAATGAACTTTTTATTTATTTTCTTAATATAATATCTTTTCCATAGTTAGTATTTATGTGGCTGTAAAACCAGTTTCTTTAGTATTATGTAGCTTTATGTTTCTGAATCAGATGGTAGTAATGCATTTAAGTGATCTTTTTATTGAATATTCATATTAGAAGATGTTTATACGTTTTTTCTTAAAATTTAGAGTCATAGAAAGATTTTTTTTATAAATTGACATTAATTTAAGCCTGAAGACTGTTGAGCGTCGCGTGGAATTTGCAAAATCATTCACCTGCATTAAGACAAAGCTGAGTCTAGTTGCTTTCTGTCAGCTCTTAACTTGGTGCATATCTTTGTTTCAAAAATTCTCATCATAAAATAGGTTAAAAAATGTAATTTATAATAATTTACTGTGACAAATAGTAATATATGTTTTTATTATGAAGAAACACCTAAAATTATTTATTGCACATGCTTATTAGTTGAAGATATTGTACAATTATTGCTAGGCAAATCAGGTACAATTTTTGTTTTTGTTGAGAGTAAATTCACATTCCTCATAGCTTTTCATAGTTTACACTTACAGTTTAGCCTTTTTGTATTCATATATTATGCTCAAAATTTTTGAAAGTGCAATAGGGATTGTACTTGTGCCAAATAAAATAATATCATCTTCTAAATTATTAGTCATCTCGTGTTTTCTTATTTTTTTTTGTAATACTCGAATATCTTATTGAATGGAAAACTAATGCAATAAAGAGCGAGAGGTGAATTTGACAGAATATGTGCATTTGAAATCACATTCCCATTTAAGACCTTCTGGTAAGATTAGAATAAAGCAGTGTATGGACAATAAATTTCCTAAAAATGGCGAAAGACATCCCTCAATATTTTTAGACCCTTATTTGCAATAATGTATATTTAATGTGATATACAACTAAAAACAAATATAAGTATGTACTGTATGATTTATGTTTCTTGTCATATTGTCACTCATTGAAATTTATTTGCTTATTAATAAATTATTTATTAAAATATATAATGTTTTTATTTCCTTGTCAAGTTTTAACAGTTAAAACTTCAATCTTTTCGTCTGCTGTTTCTACCATCTAAGTATTTTTTTTATTGAAGCATGCAGTCCACCTGATGTTAAGTGACTTACCGCAGCCCATGAACATCTAACACATCAGTGTCACAAATGCCTTGCCGGTTTAAAGGAAGGGAATAAGGAGAGGATTAATTAAAGGAAATCGGAAGAGGAATAAGATGGGAATACAGGTTTAATGAGTAATTCGTCAAAAAAAAAATAGTGACAGAACTACCCTTACTGTAATATAAAAATGCTTTGTTAAATTTATTTTATATATATTCAATATAAATACAAAAATACATCATTTAAGTATATATCCTGTCAAGAGAAATCCACTTGATCCATTCATCATAACTTCAGGATGAGTTCTTTCAGATAATACCTGAAATGTTTACAAAATATTTATAAATAAAATGGATAGGTAAAACAGAAACAAGACTATTGACATTAAAAATGACTAGGATCACATTGCCAAAAGGCAATGGAAATAGTATTGTTAATTATTGTGAATATATTCTTACACTGTAATATTAAAATTTTATTTAATTATAAACACTAACCTGATAATTTCTCATCCAATTACAAGTGAGCTTTAATGCTGCTACATTACTCTGTGTTTTAAGAAAAACATACAAATTTTGTAAAGGTTCAACAACATTATAATATATAACAAATGGTCTGCCAGGTTTCACAAACTTTGACAATTCTATAAATATATTTTGTGGATCTTCTTTACAAGCTATAACCAATGAGTCCATTTTGAGGGATAAAATTTTAGACGCTTCTATGTTGTCAAAATGCCACTTTGGCTTTTTTGGCTCTGTTGTATTACTTTCATCATTGTTGGATTTTTCTTCCTCAGCACTATCTGACATTTTTGGAATTTTGGCTACATGCTCAACAACATCTTCACCTTTCCTTTTCAAATTCATTGCATTCTCAGTCACATTATTAAGTATCTTTTCTGTATTTGTATCACATCCTTGATAAAATTGTCTTAAAGCTGAGTATACATTTACAGATATACATTTATTATACTGTTTTCCAGGAAAGTTCATTGCTAATAATGCTTGTTTTTGAGACATGTTTCCAGGATGCATATGTATAAGGCATCCATCTGATGTGTCTCCCATGGCACTCAGTAATGCAGCTGCTATAAGACCATTTGATCCTGAATCATATAGCAAATGATTGCCTTCACAACTTATATTGGCCATAGTGATTATTTGAGATAAAGTATCAATTCGAATTCCCTGTACTTTCATTGGCTCCAGCTTATATAAAATCTCAGAAATCACCCTTAAGTTTGGTTTTAAAATCTGAATATAATCAAAATATTTTCGTTCTTTCTTTTTTAAATACTTGTCCTGGGAGAATTCAGTTTTATTAAAAAATGTGTTTGAATTTGTTATCAATGTTTCGACTATATCTGATGCTTTTGATGAATCGCTTTTCAAGTCATTAATCTCATCTGCGGTTAATTTTTGGGAACGACCGTCATCGTAAATGTTACGATTGTCAGTACCACAAGGCTTTATTCCGATTTCATCTTTAAGATTTAGAGTTTCTGTGACTAATTCTAATTCATATTCTCGACTCCTTTTACTACCCTTTGGAACCATTTTAAAAAATGAAAAATACTTACATCCTTCAATTCCACTTAAATTCACAGAATCTTTACCAATATTACAACAAGAATTTGTTTTATTAAACTTGTGGAGTTTTTTATAATTTTGTTTTTGTAAAACTATGTACTCCCCAACTTGAATGTTATTATCCATCATTTCAAAACCAACTTATGTAAATTTAAAAGATTTTGAAGATAACTTAACTTCTAAGTTAGTTTATATAAACAATACTTTAATATGTTTCATTAATAAAATTCTTAATAAATAGGAAGTGAAGTGCAAAACTGCAAATCCAAATTTTTTGGTATGTTTTGTAGGTGCAGGCATCAACTATCATAACACATGTCAAAATCAGATGGGCTACTTTAAGGTTATGCTTATGTCTTATGTCTATACTGTAGGGATGTAAGGAGCTCCGTATCCGTAACCGAAACTATCGGCTATCCGATATAAAAATTTATCCGTAACCGTAACCGAATCCGATATAAAAGATTCGGATAATTTCGGATAGGCGTGGATTCTAAATGGGATTCATTGTCACAGTTACAAGCTGCCCGTGTCTTTTGCATAATGTGTTTTTTCTGTCGCTTAGTTTTTAACCAGGTCGGTTAAAAACCTTCATATTTTATTTTTGGTATTCTAAAATTTAATTAATATCCATAACTGAAACTATCCGAAACTAATGGATAATCCGAAATATTTTCATATCCGTATCCGTAACCGAATCCGGTATTTTAATTATTTCTACATACGTATCCGAAATGCCAGTAGTAATCCATCCGTAACATCCCTAGTGTATAGATAATAATTTTATCAATAAAAATATTAAAAATTTACTTTTTGTCTAAAAATAAAACTCCTTTATTTTCTCCTTGACGATCTACGCCTAATATTATATTATCTGTGCCTATATACACCGATTTCGAATAGATTGCAAAACTAAAATAAAAGTTATTTTTGACTTTTTAGTGTGGAGAAGTTGAATAAATTTATGACAAAAACTTATTATTAGTGATGAGTAATGCTTTATTCTTATGTCTGGTGGTCAATATGTGTGCGCTTCAGAAGAAATTTCTTCCCACGCACAACAACCTTATGGAATCAGCTTCCAGTAGCTGTGTTTGCGAATAGATATGATATAGGACTAGGAGCCTTCAAGAGAAGAGCATAATATCACTTTTTAAAAGGTCGGCAACACACCCACGAGACCGCTGGTATTGTCAATTGTGGTTGCTTTAAACGGCGGCAACCACTTACGATTACACTTGCTTGTTTGCCCCGTTCTTCTATAAAAATATTTTATCCATCAAAACGCAAAATTATGTCGAAACTTTTAAAAGTAACGGTTAAAAAGTTTTGTAGCTTATAAATCAGTGTTAGGTTATATGATATTAAGATTTTCGAATACTTAATATAATAAAAAAAAACTTATTCCCAGTATTTCCCAGTTTTTCAGACTTTGTACTCCAACAAGTTTGGTGGCTAGTTTTCACCCGTATATTATAGACTAATACAATATATATAAGGGAGTAAATTTACCACGGACGTTCAAGTGGTCATATAATATACTAGCTGATCCGCGCGGCTTCGCTCCCATAGCATAATGTTATTTATACAGTCTATAAAATATAGCCTATGTTACTCGTGGATAATGTAGCTTTCTAATGTTGAAAGAATTTTTAAAATTGGCCCTGTAGATTTTGAGACTGTTAATTACAACCAAACAAAGAATCAAGTTTTACTCCATATAATATTAGTGTATATACAGGGTGTCCCAAAATT
>LQNK01001926.1:0-74373 GCA_001586405.1 Phoebis sennae | reverse complement strand
CGATCAGGAGTTAAATATGCTAATAATGAAGCATACTTTGATGTAGTTGAAGAAGTTGATGCCATTATTGATAAAAGTGGTGCTACTGTGTCAGCAGAAATACAAGGCTATGTATGTTTATCTATTAATTCTTGTCAAATGGCAATGCTAATGTTGATTTTTTTTAAATTGTATTTTATATACATTTATAATTTCAGATTGATTGCTGTATCAAGCTGAGTGGAATGCCTGACTTGACACTTACATTTGTAAACCCAAGACTATTTGATGATGTCTCATTCCATCCATGTGTGAGATTTAAAAGATGGGAGGTAAGTCCTCTAGGAAAAATTAATATATTGTTTATATAACCACATGATATGTGTTGTATTTAATTTAAAAGCAGTAGTATAATTATCTTTTTTCTTTATTTTTGAACTTGATTGCATCATGATAATGTCACTCGAATACAGAAAGGGAATTTACACAAAATAAACTTAATAATAAATTAAATAACAACTTGTTAGCTATATTCAAATAGTTGGAGCCTGTGCAGTGCCTAGCCGCCATAGAGGACGGATAAGCTAGGACATTGTTACAAGCACATTAGTTGTAATAACGTTCATGCAACAGTTGGATCTTGGATGCGCGTTACGGACATATTCTATCAATATATGATGAACATCACCAATCATGTCCCAACTGATACAGTTGAGACTTCTAGTTTTGCCCATTAAATAAGCAAACTTATTTGTAGATTTCTTTAATTAAATCCTTTAAAATATACAGTTTATTTTTTTCTAAAGAAATAAAAGAAAATGATTTTAAATTAAAAAATGTATCTTTGTTTATAACCCAGAGTTTTGAAACCTGGGCGTATTCTTGTTATTTTCAGTCGGTCCATGATACTGTTACGTCTTTTAACATTTACAAAATCTGTAATTCTTAGAATTTATTTATAATAAATGTAACATGATTAATTTGGTATTTTTTTTTAGTCAGAGAGGATCTTATCGTTTATTCCGCCGGATGGTAACTTTAGGTTAATGTCATATCATGTGGGATCACAGAGTGTAGTAGCAATACCTATTTATGTGAGACATAACCTTGTGTTGAAGTCCAATGGCGATCAAGGCAGATTGGATCTGACTGTTGGACCTAAACAGACCATGGGGAGAACTTTAGAAAGTAAGTTTTTTCATTTTATTAATACCACCCTCACTTGTGTAGATTAATATTATCTGATTGAATAAAAAAAAATATATACCAAATTATGCAAATTACTTAATGTTGTCATTGTTTTGTTTTTTTTTTCGAAATTTAAAGTAACTTTTGTGAGTAAATAGTTGTATAATTATTTTTTCAGATGTTGCACTTGAGATTTGTATGCCTAAATGTGTGTTGAATTGTTCCCTGACTGCAAACCAGGGGAAATATTCATATGATCCTGTTAGTAAAGTCTTGATGTGGGATATTGGACGTATCGAATTGCCTAAGCTGCCTAACATAAGAGGATCGGTATGTATTACATTTTTCATATATTTCGATCATATTGAAACTGTCTGAAAGTAAATTATCAGAAAAAAGAACGTGTGTTAATAGGAGGAAATTTGTTGAGATGAAAAGCTGTTTTTTTCTCTTTCTCTCTTTCTATTACGCTACGCTATTTATTTCTTTTGCCTTTGAGTTGTAATAATTTTGTTCAGATTATTGATGTGTATTCCGTATCATTTCCAGGTATCCGTAGCATCAGGTGCAGATACAGCAGGCGCAAACCCCAGTATAAACGTACACTTCACGATTCCTCAACTTGCCGTGAGCGGGCTTCGAGTCAGCCGGCTCGACATGTATGGCGCCAAGTACAAACCCTTCAAGGGCGTCAAATACGTCACTAAGGCTGGCAAATTCCATATAAGAATGTGATTTAAAAAATGTATGTGATGAAAATGGCGGCGACTTTATTACGATTTTTGATGACAGAGTGACCGCGCACGGCGCAGGTGAATGACAGCGAATTAAACAAATGTTTGAACGTGTATGCAGTGCGCGCGCGCACATGACTTCCTTGTAAAGTTAGGTGTCCACAGGTTGGTATCGTATGCATTGGATTCTTTATTTGCATAGAAAATGATCGTTGTACGATGCGGTCCAGTGCACGGCGGGCTAGCGAGATACTTTTTTACAAAGAGACGTTTCCGATGCGTATGATACCGATATGGGACGCTTAGCCCATTCGCCTGTGCGATGCGCCGTCACTCGGGACGCACACTTATTATTGTTTGTAATGTGCAATATTTCCACAGTTCAAAAAATACTCAGTTTTTTAGTGACAGTTAGTATCGTTGTACGGTCTTCCACTGTTTTATACTTCAACCACCACTTATTATTGATAAAAATGTTCTTTCAATATTTTTTATTAAATTATATTCTATTTGATTCGGTTTTGATGTTATTCTTTTGCAAATCGATATTGATAGCACTTTTTATTCTCTCTTGTGGAGCTTCTTATTAGTTTTCTGTTAAATTTCCGTTTTAGAAATAAATACTGAACATCATACATCGAATAACGAGCATTTTTACTGAAGATGTGGAAATTTCTGATGAATGTTATTCTTGTTTTATTATCAGTGAAAACTATATCATTGTTTTATACAAATGTTCATTGTATCTTTTTATGTATCTGCGTAAAAATATTGTTATATTTATAGTCAATTGGATCTTTTAGTTGTTAAGATTATATGATCTATGATGATTAAAGAATTTTTATAAATCGTTTTGTGTTTGGGCATCTTTCATTACCTCTACCTTTATCAGATATTTTTATAAAAATTGTCTGTTCTTGTACGATAAATTAAATGAAAAAAACCTCGCCCGTCGCCGAACCTTTTTCGCTTGAGAAACAAATATATTGCTAGATAAACCACAAACAGCCTTACTTATAAACGTCTCTCAATTTTGAGATACCCAGTTAGGTGTTGTTTAAGGTTTTTTTCACTTATAAACCCAATTCAGCGTAGAGAGGTGATTAAGCAACTGTTAAATAATGTCAAAATTTAAGAGACGTCCAACCCTGTTTTAAGCCTGTTGATCGACAATATGGCGGATGTTTCATCAATCAGCTCATCATATTTGACGCTTTGACGTACAAAAGACTATGTCGAAATTGGTGTTTTTTTATTTATTTGAATAACAATAAAAATGGGATACGATAATTTACTTGCTGATTTTTCGATTTAAGTATGTGTGCAAAAAAGGTGCATTCAGAATACGCCGGAGTCAAAAAATAAATAAATTCGTCGTGTCTGGAAGCAAAGCAATTTTATACAATAATGCGAGGCTTCTATCATTTTATCAAGACCATAATACCTGTTTGTTTCATGCTGAATAATTTGGGCATACTATATTCAGCGGACTAATTTGATCAAGGTATTTATGAAAATTATAAACAAGACAAATTTGATCATGGTACTAATAAAATATTATACATAATTAACTCTTTATTTTAATTATTTCCAGATCCTTTAGGACTTGAAAACTCAAGGATTGCAATGGCCCTTAATAACTCGGAGATGAAAATGAATGAAATAAATATGAACAAAGATATCAATATTTTAAATAATTTTAATAATTAAACATGTTAATTGTTTTTGTAAATTTTAAATTTTTGATTTTGTAGTACTCCTCTTCCAATCGTATAGTGCCTTTTTTATTGATCTCCCTCTCCTTTTGTATCCTGATATCATGAGTCTGTTGTTATTATTTCCCTGCTGTTTTTTGTCAGTAAGAACAGTTGGTGCTCATGGTCATCACAGTTATTTGATTTTTCACTTCCTCCTCACTACAATTTATTGAACGTTAATGTTTTATTGGTTATTGAATTCCTTTTTATATAATTTATATTTATAAGATAAATAATATAAACTGACAAGTATTTGAAGATTTTCCGTCAATCAAACGTCGTACTTATAAATAACTACATTAAACCTCCATGATCATTCATTTTCGACATTATTTTACAAAATTATCGTGAATTGCGGGCATTATTTCCTGAATGTTGCTAGAATAATTAAATTTGACGTTACTTACTTGAGAGAGCGCTGAGACGCGTTTATAAGTAAGATTTTTTTAATCATTGTTTAGGACGTTGAGAGTTACTCAATTAACAGGTAGTTAAGCAACAAATCAAGCATTTTTTATAAGTAAGGCTGAAAAAGTATAGGCATCCTTGCGTGTAGCATCCATCTTGTGATTAGTGGCAATCTCAGCAAAGTGCAGGCAGCTGCGCAGGAGATGTTTTAGTGTACAAGTGTTCGCGCACAGGTGCGCTCTCTATTCTCTCTAATCTCAAATTATAAACTAGGTATTAAAATGTCGCAAGTAGGTTCAAAGTATTGGTTGATTACCGAATAATTAGCGCATCATGTCACTATCTTCCATAGCGGTATTATCATAATAGTTTTCTCAGTACTGCATTCGTTTCGCTTAAGTCTCATAAAAATACGTCGTTAAACGTTTTTTTAAAACATCTAAAGCATAATTCTCAATTTTTGAGGATTTTTTAGATAATATTTAGATAGAGTAACAATGGCGTAAAAAAATTGGGATTTAAGTAATATATAAATAAATCCTTCTAATCCAACTAATATTATAAATGGAAAAGTATGGATAAGCTATTAGCTGAATTATGTTGTTCGAATACCTAATTTTACACCTGTGTGGCGACGGGTTAGAATACGTGTGTCGCCACACAGGGTAATTCTGCTGCATAACATCTTCGGCAATAAAAGAGTGGGAGCCGAGCATTGCAAGATTGGGCCAAGCTCGCACCGGTGTAATTATCACCCTCCCCAGTAGAAGATCATCTAATCCTTAACATCAAATGAACCGCATGCCCCGCTTACCTGCTATCACATATAAAAAGAACTTTTATTCATTAGACTCCGAATTTCATGCATACAATGTGCGGGCAGATGTTAATTTCCTTCTTAAATGCCTAACACAATTGTGTTGTGTTTAGTTTACAAGACGTAAAGCCTGTGGACAATTATAACTGCCCATTGTAACTTTATATTTACATTTTAATCATACAGTATAACACGTGTAGGTAAGTAATTCATAATATTTAAAACTGTAAGCATTTTTAAATAGTTTCACAAACTGTTAATTACTTTAGGCAGATTAATAAAACTACCCAATTAAAAAAGAAACAAATATCGAGTATAGGTAATGCGGTTACCACTTACTTCAATCACTGCCATTAATGCTTCGAGTGCAGTGATGACCTACTGCGATCGCTAATGGTACGATCATTACCTCGACCCGGTTCCACGTTTCGGTGGAACATATCATATCACGCGTGTGAAATTCGAACTGTTAAGCAAATTTACTACATGATGTAGCGGACCTTCGCGATTAGACATGACATACCTATGTGCGTAGAAATAACTGCAAGCCTACGAAATGCTTAACGGCGTCATGCACGCATGTGATTGGACAATTTAACTGTATCTTTATAGATAATAACATCGAAGAGATATTCAAAGTAGGTAGAACCTAAACAGTGTATCCGTTGGTCCAAACGGTAAAGTTGGAATCCTAGAAACTAATTTTCTGAAATTAGTGTATTGCTATTGTTAGTGAAAATGTATTCCTCTTGATTATTTCATACTAGCTTTCCGCCCGCGGCTTCGCACGCGTGGGCTACTAATTTCTGTATTTTTTAGAGGAGCACAACAAAAGTTTAAAAATATTACGGTTTCGGGACCGCTCATGTATGCGCATGTTCATAGTGTTTTTTATAATTTTCTATGGAAATGGGTTTCACCATAATCTCACAGTGCGCGCACCTCTTCCAAATATAGAAAATTGTAGCACACGCGAGCGAAGCCGCGGGCGGAGAGTTAGTTTTTTTTTGAAGGTTTTTGAGAATTTATTGAGTGTTTTTACCGTATCTATACGTTAAGAGTATAAAACGACATGACCGCAAGACAACCAAAATCCCACATTGTCACGTGGTATCACATTTTCACGACTTTAGAAGCATATATCTTAAAAAATATTAAATTTAGCAAAAAACGTATTTAGAAACCTTCATTTCATTTTTAAAGACCTATCCAATGACACCTCATTTAATGATGTATTCACGAATTTATTTTTTTACCCTCCGTTTACATGTATGGAGAGCCACCCCTAAAATTATTTTTTTCAAATAAAATGTAGCCTATAATTTGCACCTAATATTGGTCTATCATCATGTGAAATTTTATCAAAAACTGCCCAGTGGTTATTACGTGATTGACGCACATACAAACAGATAAACAGACAAACAGACAAACAGACAAACAGAAAAAAAAAATTCTAACCATGGTTTTGGTATCTATAGAACATACATGTTGCATACCAATTACTCTTTTTGAAAAATATTCAATGTACAGAAATGGTTCGGTTACTGTTTTATTATATGTATAGATTAAGGATATCAATTTTCATGCTAAATTTCATACTTGCCTTTTATTTACGATTAAATAATAATACGGATTGTGGGTATTTAATAAAAGCATTAACGATATTTTACAAAATATATTTGAAAAGTCAGCAAAATTTCTGAGATAGGTATTACATTTTTTACTAGTTCTCACTATACATTGTGTAAAGAAGAGTAAAGTATGAGTAAGACCTTGTCAGGATCTGTAAAAGATGTATTATTTGATTAAAAACAGATACATATTTCTTTACATACTTACCTTACTATTGGAATTGATAGAACGGATTTTATACGACAAATTTTCTTTTCACTGTTTAACTTTTGCTACGAAAGCTTCGTAAACTTACCGCAGAATATGTGACAAGTGAGATATTAGTGAAATTCATAGCTGTGAAAGCAATTGGTTTTTGTGCTCTGAAAAATAATACATAGATTTTATAATAAAATCAAATTTATATCTTCTGGATAGAACGTTATTTATTTATTTTCTCTACTTTAGGACTCTACGCACATATTGTAGAAATTTAATAGAAAAAAGAATTATTGTAGGGATGTGATTATTACCGCTGTATGAGAAAAGCTAAATTTCGTCGGCATCGGGGGCTTAATTTATACCACTTGCTGTTGTACGCAGCCATAGCCACATTTGCATTCTGAAATAAAAGCTCGTATACTTTGTGATATAATCTTATTCAATATGTAGTATATAGGACTATATTTTTGTGTTTGTAAGCTATAAGGCTATTTAAATTTCGTACCGCATGTATAATATCTTCCCCGTACCAACAGATAACTCCTATTTGGATTAAAGATGCGCCCAGGAATAATTTGTTGCTCATTACCATTAATGGTTCTAGTAACTGTAAAAATATAATTGACTTTGTAATTTTAACGAATTGTATGAGAGATTCTGAAACATTAATATTACGCAAGTACATACAACAATAACGAATACGACACAGCAGAGGTTTACGGAACTCAACAGAATGTTTATTAGATTTACAAGAGAAAAAGCTTCTTCTAAGTCATTGCAATATCTGAAAGTAAAAAACAAATAGAAAATCATATATAACAGAATATGTAGTGTAACTATGATATTTATAATTTATTATAACTAATTCTATTTTCAGACAATGATTTACTGAGCCGATTACGACGTATTCCTTGGACGCTATAAAATAAAGAACAATTAACTACTTTACTTGAATGCACCTTATTAATCTCTGATGTAGTTTGACGCATTCTATGATTTCTTGGTAATTTTCTTCGTCAGTTTTGTTAACATGTCCTAGTACCTTCAGGCGATTTTGTAAAAGCTTCAATAAAAGGACAATATGGCTTGCCATACCAGAGAATAACAAATCAGAGCATATCATTACCCATACACATGACTGACCTATAAAAAGTAAAAAGTAAGAGACTGGTCACTTCAAATTTAGAAATAGAGCTTTGGTATATATATACCTGAAAATATTTCGAAAATATACACAGATACATGTAACCATGTTTGACTGTAAATATCGAAGGGATACCAGGATCTCCAAACAGTTCTGATGTTGTAGCTCTGTCCACGCATATAATTATACAGATAGAGCCCTAATGGGGTAGTAATGTAAAACCATACACCAGACACATTTAATCCAAAAAACCCTGAAAATATAACTCAAATGCAAACATATTGCGTTTAATTTTATAATTGATATATAGCAATATATACAGCAATTAATTAAAAACACAATATTTTCTTCATTAAAAAAAATAAAAATAGCTTTCTTGTACCACAGATTAACATTTGTTGTCGTTGGATATAACAATAAAGAAGTATCAAACTTACAACAATGCATGAGGCGCAAAGCATTCAAACTTTTCTCTTTTATGCTTTCGGCTTCTTTGTCGATCGGTGACACGGGCCAGATCGAAGTCAGGTCATCCAATAATTGAGCGAAAACGTTTCTTTTAAAGTTTAGAACCGCAAATTTAGATACACCTTTACAAAACGAAAGGTTAATTTACTTTGATAAGGTTGAATTAAGAAGGGGTATTGTGTTTTTTTATATTTATTGAATGATTCAAGCAATTATTGTCCTTTATTGTTGAAAAAATTGTATTATATACTATTTATGTCCATTTTTTTACAAATCCCTAATAATATCATAAATGTAAAAGTAACTGTCCGTTTGTCTGTATATTTGTCTCTCATGCTTACCACAGCACTGAACCGATTTTGATATTTGGTAGAGAGATTGTTCGATACCCGAGAAAGGATATAGGATAGTTTTTATCCCGGAAATCCCATGGGAACTAGAAATATACGGTATAGGTGAAAGCGTGGGCACAACTAGTAGTACATACAATATACCACAAAGATTATTATGTTTCCAATTACTAATGTTCTTGTTTATACAGAATACTAAGAACAAACTTATGTCTTACTTAATATACCGTAGCCAACAGTGTGTATAAGCGGGACAACGTCTTCAACTCGAGGTGAGTTAGCAGATGTAACACCAAGGAAAGTGACCTCACTAAAAACGTGAATACCAACGCCAAAAATAGTCGCAACAAACGTAAGTCTCTGAAGAAATATTGCAGTCCGAGTCTTAGGATCCGTCAGAGAAAATCCAATAAGCCGCATGCAAAATGCGCTCAGTTTTAATGACTCCCTTATTTCACGCTTTGCTATTTCTCGTGTTGATTCCATGATTATAATCGAATCACAATCAATTGTTGGTATTTTAGAGGAGATATCTGATTCAAAGGAAATATTTTTTCCGCCTTTTATACTGTTCGAACGTTGTGCATCGTTAATGAATGAAAAATAAATAACAGCTTATCAATTGATTGATCGACTGGTGACGCCTTAAAAATACAATGTTTGTAAAGTTTTTTTAAAGTCCTTATAATTTGCCCTCATTTATTGCAATGCATAGGATAATAATTTAGTCATTAAATGTACATAACATACTAAAATAGTTAAGATATAAAAAATAACGTCTCTAATTTCGATACAGTTAACTTTTATTATATAGAGTATAAAGAAGGGCGAAATAAGAATATGATCTTGTCAAAATCTGAAAAGAAAATGAATGATATAATATTTAAATAGAAAATAATTAATAATATATTTCGTGGTTACGTATAAACTTACCCCAGAATAAGTAACCAAAGAGATGTTGGTAAAGTTCATTGCAGTAAATGAAATGGGTTTTTGAGCCCTGAAAGGAACAACCAATTTTGTAACATTAAATTAGTCTTATTTTTCATTTATTAGTAAGGAATGAATATTATACCTTTGTAGTAGAAAAAATAATGCGCGTCTACATCGTGGACTCATTTTGTACCAATCACTATTGTAAGCTGCTGTGGCGATATTTGCATTCTGAAAATTAGAATCAAAATTATACATTTTCACTATAAATGAGCAAGATAAATGAGCAGTTGATAATAATTTGTTTTATGGTGTTATTCGGGCCAAATTCACACATACCTTTTTGTACTTAAAAATATTTTTTTGCAAATTCAAGAAATATGACAACTCAAGGTTGGTGGTTCTTTCTTTATTTACGATTTAATTTTTAAAAGCAATATTATTTTACTCAAAATCGAAATTAGGATTTTACTTTCGTGTAGCCATTTAATTTTAAAGCAATATTATCTATATCACTATTTAATGAAAAAAAATGACTTGCTTTAAATAGGTCATAGTTAATTATGTACCTGAAATATTATACGTATTATATAATAGTTACATACCGCATGGATAATGTCTTCACCATACCAACAAAGTATACCTATTTGGATTAATGCCGATCCTAGAAATAACTTGTTGCTAACTGCTACCAGAGGTTCTAAAAGCTGAAAGATCGTATATAAAAATTAAAAATCATGCGCTCTAAGCAAAGTAATAAGAAAAACACTCTATGCTTAATGTACTTACGACAATTACAAATACAACACAGCATATATTTACTGAACTTAACCCAACGTTCACCAAATTCGCAAAAGAAAAAGCTTCTCCTATATCTTTACAATATCTGAAATGATTGAGTTTCATAAAGTGATAATAACCTTGAATTAAGGCGAAGTGACAGAAGATTATCTAGGTACCTGATAAGACGTTGATGAAGCTTGATGCATGTCACGATGTCTCGATAACATTCATCGTCTGACTTATCGGAAACTGTGAGAGACTTAAGTTGACCCTGAAGTATGCGCAGCAACAATACAATGTGGCTTGCCATTCCCGAAAATAGCAAGTCCGTGCAAATCATTACCCAAACACAAGTTTGTCCTGTGTTAAATGAAAGGTTATTTACGGTGGGTCTTCGCAATATATTGTACCTGTTTCAATTAAAGGACAGCTTTCAAGATAATTCTACGCCTACACATGTAATGGCCTCTTATCTTTATCTATACATTTGTCACATTAACATGTGCGGATACTAACCAGCTATTATTTCAAAAATGTACACAAACACGTGCGCGAGAGGTTTTTTCTTATCAAATGGGTACCACGATGCCCAAATTGTACCCAGGGGAACATCATCACCCTTTATGAAATGGTATAAATAGATACCTATTGGAGTCAAATTATAAAACCATACACCAGATAGATTAACTGCAAAGTACCCTGTAAAAAGTTTTTTTATTAAAAATAATTAAGTTGTTGTTTTGTATATTGCTCGATACAAAGATTATTTTAGTATAAGTGACGGGATGGTTGCATTAAATAGACATGGATTATAAAAGAACATGTAAAGACTTTTGACTAAGTAAAAGAAACCGCCAATTAATATGCATTTATGAACACGTGTATTAGTGTACGTAAGATATAGTGTATTTTTGAGGCCAGTTTGCTCTTTATGTCACTAGAATGCAATGAATCGTATCACATACTTACACCGATGAACAATTCGCAATGCCTTAAGACTTTTCTCTTTAATGTTGAAAGCTTCGTCATCTAGAGGCGTTATAGGCCATATGACGGTGAGTTCATCTAAGAGTTGCTTAAAAACTTTTTTCTTGTACCACAATACGAATACTTTTGAGATGCCTTTAAGAAAAATAAAATGTAAAGATCTAATTAATAAGTTATTGTAGATATTATAACTATGCCATATTTAAATTTTGCCAATGTACATACGTTTGTAGGATTGCGGAATATATTTTAATGGAATATTACTTACTTAATATACCATATCCCAGAGTATGAAATAATGGAACAACATCTTCAACGCGTGGCGAATTTGCAAAAGCTACCACGATGAAAGCAATCTCGCTGAAGCCGTGATAACACATTACAAGGACGCAAGTAAAAAATAATAATTTCTGTATAAGACGCCCAGTTCTACCTTTTGGTTCATCAAAAGAGTAACCGATACGATTCATGCAGAAAAAACTTAGTTTTAATGAAGTCTTTATCTCTTCTTTAGCTTTTTCTTGTGAGGTATCCATGATTGTTACACGTTAGTAACGATATGATAAGCTCCAATGGTTTGTAACGAAGATTACTTTGATTTTATACTCCAAAACTAATAAACTTATATTCAAAATTTAACATGTTCATATAATTTCTGACAAAATGTATAAAGTAGGGTATCATCAAATAGTAAAGTGGTAAAAGTAGGCGTATCTTGAGAATGTTTAACGTGCAAAGTTTAGTATTCAAATTACTAGGATTGATTGACTTGTCTCCGCCTAGCTATATCAATAAATTTAACCTACACTACTGTAGAGGGTATTGAATACTATTTGCGTAAATTGTTTAGTACTAGAATTTTTTAATTAAGTTATTTATATATTGGCAAAGAGAAATTAAGTATTTATTAAGATTTGAGTATTGCTCGACTGTAATTAAGGGTATTTATTTTTTATTCCCTCGTATTCAAAATTTGTTAACGTAAAATTTAAAGCATTTAAGGTATTACATTTGTATACACGTTACATTAAATCGTTTAAATGCTCGTGCTTGCGGCTAACCACATGTTAACTCATTAAATATTTGCGTACTTTATTGAACCATTCAGGTTAAAGAGTTTAATGCGTTTAAGAATTTCCCGCTAGTAATGGCGGTGTTTCGGCAAATTTAGCACGCAACCCGCGGTCCGTGGTAAGGTGTACAGTTGCCTCCGTTACGACGATTAACGTGCGCTTTGCACTTAACACGTGTCGTTCAGAGGTATGTCACATAGTTGTTGAGCGTATTTCGTTTGTATATGGCTGTTACGCTATCATGATTTTTATTTTGACAACCCATAAAAGTATCGCCTGAAATAATTGTGGCTACGGTCGTCAATAACAGCAGAGTTAGGCCTTATGAAGTTTCTTCAACTTATGGTTTTTTCAGAAACACTACCGACACTCTGGTTATTCCTAAAATCTTAGTTTACTATTTAAAACATATCTACAAATCTTACCAAAAGATTCGGTGATTAGAGCCACATAAAAATAACTCTACAATTCCGAGAATCATTATAGTCATACTCTCAGTATGAGTTACACGATCTAAAAAACGATCAGGTGTATGTATATTTTTCTATTAGTCTAAATTACAATAACGCTATCGGTTGATTACAATTAGTACGTCACAAATGTCGGTTAACTACAAATGTGCAAGTCAATGCAAATCAAAATTAATAATCGATCTCTCCGAGTAAAAGTTCTGTGTATTACCACTGGGCTCACGACCCAGATAGCAAGAACGCAATTCGAGCAAAACAATCCAAAGCAAAATAAAAGCCGAGGAAATTATGTGAAATAGATAGGCCGTCGCCACGTTTCAAGATTCAATCATGATTTATTATTGTAGAGAACGAATACTAATCGCATCATTTTTCATAAATAATGACAACAATATTCATGACTGCAAACTATTTCGCATGGTAAACGAGAATTCGAACTTATCATTTAAAATAATTGTTTCAATGAAACACACTTGCTCTTATTAAGTGTTCGTTTTAACATAATAACCTATATTATATGAAGAGGAGAAATAAAATATCTATCATTAAAAAGCAATTTATAACTTTCTTTAATCATGCAGAGTGTGCAAATAAAAAATCTATGCATGTCTTCTCTCATATCACTATTTAAGTGTTTAATATAAGTTCACTCGATACAAAAAGCTCAATTCTAATTTAGGACGACTTAGAAAACGACTAATCTCCAATAACAATTGTTATAAAGAAATAATAATAAAAATAAGGTCTTGAATAAAATGCCTTTAAAGCATTTTATTATATACTAGCACACATAAACGCGGTTTATTATATACTAGCTTTCCGCCCGCGGCTTCGCGGTTGTATATTTTGTGAAGGTTTTTGAGAGTTTATTGAGTATTTTTACCGTATCTATACGTAAAGAGTATAAAAAGACATGACCGCAAGTCAACCAAAATCTCACATTGTCACGTGGTATGACATTTTCACGACTTTAGAAGCGTATATCTCAAAAAATATTTAATTTTGAAAAAAACGCATTTATAAACCTTTATTCCATTTTTAAAGACCTATCTAATGACATCAAATTTAATGATGTATTCGCGAATTAATTTTTTTACCCTCCGTTTACATGTATGGAGAGCCACCCCTAAAATTATTTTTTTTCAAATAAAAAGTAGCCTATAATTTGCACCTAATATTGATCTATCAGCATGTGAAATTTTATCATAAACTGCCCAGTGGTTATTACGTGATTGACGCACATACAAACAGATAAACAGACAAACAGACAAACAGACAAACAGATAAACAGACAAACAGAAAAAAAAAAATCCAACCATGGTTTTGTTATCTATAGAACATACATGTTGCATATCAATTACTCTTTTTGAAAAATATTCAATGTACAGAAATGGTTCGGTTACTGTTTTATTATATGTATAGATTATTGCACTATTTTTTGTGAATGAAACCGCGCTTAAAATCCTTCTTTGAACTATTGTCTTAATATTTGAATGAAAATTTATTCTAGGCGTGTATGTATTGTCCAATCGGATTGATTCAGAGCGGAATGAAACATTTTTGAAACATCTATTTTTTTGAACAAACATATATTCAGTTATATATACATCGATCAACAAATAAAAAATCAAATAAATTATCATTTGTAATAACTATAGCTGGGAAATTAAAAATTAAAACATTTTGAAAAATTAAACATATTGGGGCTAATTTTAGTGATATGATTTTCATATTTTCCACGATTAATCATTTTTTACCAAGAAAATTGATACTGAATAGCACTACTTGCACTGCCGTGTCATTATTTTCATTTCATCATTGTTGTTTTTTTGGCCTCCGGAGACGTACTAACACTCATTACCTTTGGCTGCAACAACTAGTTATTCTTTTATTTCTTAGATTAAGCCTAGAGCAATGAGTTGTCTTGAATACAAATGATTTTAAAATGTAATTGAATCTTGGCTAAATAAAATAAATGGAGGTTTATCGTGTACATAGCAATATTAGGTTTCATGGCAGTGACATTGCGAATTAAATGAATCGACATATTAACTTTCACTGTGGTATCAACTGCTCTTGGCCTTAAATCCTCTTTGGGAAATCGCAGGAAGTTATAATAAAACGGACGCGTGACTTTTTCGAGTTTTTAAATTTTGGTTATTTCAATTATGCCTTGAACTTAATTCAAGAGGAAAGAAATGTTACTATTGCTTTTGTTCAGCAAAGAGAAACGGCTCACCAAAATATAAAAAATGGATCTGATCACACAGTTTTTATATCTCCTGTTTATGCTTCAGCGAGGATCAGATGATCTCTATTTGTACATTTTACATGACTTTGTAAAGTTTCTTTTTTTTAATGTGTTGTACATTATGGCCATATTGAGAATTTAATAAAAAAACGTGTTTACCTGTATAATGAAACTGTCTGGTACATTTACTTATTGTCTTTAAATTGGGATAAATTTAATTACGAGATAATTTTTTCAATTTTAGAATTTTCTTTAAAATATGTTTAAGCATTGAATAAAACGTCGTAGCGGGATATTTGTATATTTGTTAAGGAAGTGTTAATTTGTTCTTTCTATGTATATATCATTGATGTGGTCCTGGTAATATTTGGTTATAACATAATGAGCTCGTTACATTTTTTGCTTCTTAGCTCGACAGGAAAAGTTGATCGGTAAGATTTAAGTATCTACTATTTATATTTTTTTTGGAAAACACTTATTGTATAAAAAATAATTCTTACGTTTTATGTGGAATATTTTAGTGATCTATAGGAACAGTTTAGGGTTGTAACTTAACAAAAAATTGAATTTGCAATATTTGGTGAGAATTGCAAGAGTGTTTTCTTTATTGTGGAATGGAGGGATGAATAGAATACAAAAAAATATTTCCAATAACAGAAGGGTCAAAATAGAAGTGTGAAAAAAATATATTTATTTCTTTTTTATTATAAATGGATTTAATCAATCATGTCCACATTTTCTTTGCACGCTATTCACGTGCTGCATCGAATCTAAACCTACGGTACGTACGGTTTTTAGGTTTTGTTATTTTCACTCTTCATAACTCATTAAATTGTGGTCAATCTGTTTGAGACAGGCGTTTGATAGTAAATAGTAATGGAGCCTAGCTCAACTATTCAACTAAAGTTCGGCGCAGGGATTTCGCAGGGTGTCGTTGAAACTTCTTCCAATGCAGAAAAGGGTTGGCAGAGAGGGCACTGCGTCTGAGTGCTAGGGACGATATTTGTGTGGCTCAAGCGCCGATGGGAGCCCGTTATTCGGCGTCAGGTTACGGTCACGTCTATATAAGCCGGCGGCGTCTTCTTCACCATTTCATTCCGTTTGAGACGCTTAGGCTGCGTGCCCCCGTGTCTGCGCGCGCCCGTCTCTTGTGCCGAACTTTCAAGCACTTTACATTCGGTTACTAAGCTCGGTTTCTAGTGCTCGCTTCTAGTATCGCCGGGACACTGTTCAGTTACGTGTAATTACCTGAAAACTTTCGGGGTGCTTTTTGGTGCTGCAGTTATAGGTATGTGAAAAATTTTTTTCTAATTACTTTAGCGAACCTGAGGTTATCTTAATTTTATTAATATTTCACTAAATTGAAATCATTTTATTGACCCTTTTTTATTTTTTGTAAGAATTCTTATAAGAAGTATTTATCACATATATTTTGTGAGATTTTATGAAACAGTCTAATCAAAAACTTAAAGAATAGTCCTTTGAATCTTGTTAATAGGAAGTACGACTGTAAGCCTCATGTTAGTATAATTAAAACGTAACTTAAAGGAAGCAGAAGCAGTTAATCTAGTTTTTCGATCTTGTAGAACTTGCATTAGGAGAACGAGGTTTTTACACACATTATTGTTGGTCATTTGCAGTTGCGTTCTAAGCTTTCGGAATGCTTTGATGGGAATTTCGTGGGGTGGGAAATTTTATGACACTTAATGTATATTTTTATATCAAGTCCCTATTATTATAAAGGTAGTTAATATTGTGTAGGGCGATGGAACAATTCGCACGATTGACCGTGTCTTTCTCCGGAGTAGAGCGTACAAAGTGGTGCGCATTATTGGTCTGAAGATGGTAAAATGATTACCGTCATTACCGGCGAATTACTGGCCGTTCCGTCCTTTACACCATTATATGCACTTGCGTGAGGTATGCCGATTGATGATTAGTGCTTTTTTGTTTCCAGTAATCATAGAAAATGGAACTGAAATTACGTCTGTAACTGACGCAGAAAAGTAAGAGTAAAAATTTTCCCGAGGTTTCTTGTCTAATTGCCGGTTTACCCATTTTCTTTATATTTTATATAAATAACATATAGTTATATTTAATGGAGTGTAATGAAAATGAATAAATGTTTACATGTCTTAAAATACAGTTTTTAAAATAACTAGCATTGTTGACTACGTCCATTAAAATTATAATAAGTACAGTTGTTTAAATCTTGTAAAGAACTTGTAAACGAGAACAACATATTTTTGTTCTTTACTTATTGGAATATGAAAGGATCTTGTTAGTGTGCATTCTAGTAAAAGCGAGTTATACCAATAATTATGTCGTTAAAATGCTATTTAATGTAATGAGTGTAAAAAAATCAAAATAGTAATTGGAGTTTATCTCCTAAAGCGAGCGAGTCTAATTCTGGTTTGAAACTTGTTTAGGTGCGCTTACGCAGGATACTTATTTAATTTTTAATTGTCTCACGCAAGTGCCTAGAATTAAAAATAAACTATGTAATTTATATGGCCATATTCATTGATTTTATAGTCTATAAAACTATTATTAGAACAAATATGAACTGTAGAAGGTCATGCTTCTGCAATTTTCTTTTACTGAATTTGACCATCCTTACTTTTATAAATACGCATAATCACACACCCTCTTAAATGATTCGTACTTTGTTAGTGTTTAGTTAATAATCACCAAAATATTTAACGGATGTAAAATGTAAATCCGTTGTTACAAAGACCAATTATAAAATCATTACACAAACAATATTAACGATACTATCGTTTAATCCCTGTTGCTACGTGGAGCTATAAACATATAAACAAAAACTTAGACGATCATTGCCCTCAAATATGTAATATATTGTCGTAAAAAACTACTATGATCATTATATGTGGGTGTGTTTTTTGCGGCAAGTGCACGCGGCCTTGACCGTGCGCGCCCAAATCACTGCTCCACTTATACATGTGTGTATTAAGTCATTATGAATACACATACTCTATTATGACGATTGATGAATGAATTAAAAGTCATTTGTTAGATACATCACTTTTGACAAGCTGTGATGGAAAAAACAATGTACATGCCTCCTATGATTTATTGGAACACTCCAAAGCTAATTATTTATTTGATAATAGTTAAATAATGACACCCCTCTCGGGGCGTTCGAGAGGAGTGTCATTATCTCGAGTTTGAAGATTAAATTCCTAAACCATTCAAAATTTATATTACTTTCTTTGGATTTTCGAATTATCAACATAAATCAACGAATGCTAATAAACCATAAAGTCTCGAGATAATGACTATATTACGCATGCTAGAAATAAAAACTTGTTGAAATCCTTAAATGAATCATCATGGGGACAAAATGTGTGTCGGAACAAATACACTTTCACGTTTATTCATAACTTTAGTAGGTCGTTCAGTAAAGACGCGGTCAGATATTGTGTTTGGACACGAAATATATTTTAATTTTTACATACTTGACGATGAATTTTACGTCGTGTAATGTATGAAAATGTAAAAGTCTTATCATGATTGTATTATATTTAAAAAATATTTTCCTGCTCCGCAATACTATTACATTCATTCTATATTAGTAGGAACACACAATATACTAACCTCTGTCAATAGAGTTCCCCGTAATAATAGTCCGGTAATAAATTTTATTTTCTTCGTTTATTCTCTTCTTTTAACATAAAATACCATACGATTAATATGTCTGATAATAAACTTTGGTTAGTGGGAAGATATCACATAATATGTGCCTGGTTCTAAATATGTTTCTTTCTTTCTTGTAATATAAAACACGACGTTAAAGTATGCTGTACGCAACCGCCGTAGTAGCGGTTAACCGTCACGCCAATTATCCGGCAACCAGAACGTGTGAAAAGTGCAAAGGGTGTCAACTTTATATGCACGAAAATACATATGAATAATTTCTTTTATTTCCCACATAACATTGTAGGTTAATTTATTAAAAAACATTACTCAAATTTATTGTTATTGTAAGCCATTTTAAATTGTGATAGTAGTGTTTCTTTTTTTGTTTCTAGAGCTGAACAAATATTTGATTCTTGAAAACCATGAAACACATACTTAAAAGTCGTGTTTCTTAATCTTGATCTGAACTGTGAGTGAAAGTTAGTTTTTTGTCAATCTTTAAACCGTTAAGATTTTGACTTAGCTGGTAAAAAGATAAGATATTCATTGTCTGTCTTTTGATTTGCCTTTCCCTTTTCCGACTTCAGATATTCTCTTTTTGCATCGCTGTTTTTGCCTTTACTTAGTTCATCACGTAGCATCATTTGTGCTCTTATTAACTTTGATGTTTAATAAAGTTGTATCTGGAGATAACTCTTATTTAAATAAACAACAACATGTTTTATTTCTTGTTCGTTCGTTTATTTTCTATTCATGTCTAACGCATGTCTTGATTGTGGGAAGTTTAAAACGACGTATGTTTTTTAGATCATGTAGCCATTATTAACGCATTAAATGTTAACATTACAAGTTTCTTATAAATATCTCAGATCCAGTATTAGTATATATTGCAATAATTTTAATTAAAGCTTCTTATGTAGAAATATTTATTCATGTTATCAACTTTCCATAACCGACTATTTAAAAGAATAGAGTTTTTCTAGTAATGCATTCATAAGATGATTAAATATGCCTTAGATTACAAATCTCATGCATTCATTTATAAGCAATAGCCGTAATTAAGATAAACAGTAGGCGTGCGATTCCCATGTTCATAATATACATTATATTAATATAAATAAGATATTAAATACAATATTAATAAATCACATCGTTAATTTCATTTCGGATTTAAGTAATAAAGCGGTTAAAGACGTACATTTGGACTTAATTCTAATAAACTGCAGTAGAAACGACTTTTTTTACCATATATTTTCAGATTATTAAAAATATTGTATTTTATTGATTTCTCGAATTAAATTTGCAGCAATATATGGGAATAAGGAAATACACGAAGCTATTCCTGCAGATTATAATTTTGAACTATCTCTGTAATTGAATTACATGCCTGTTACATTTCATTTGATAGACACGCAAGGCGCCAGCTCCATTATTTTTCCATTTCGCATGCCGTATTAACATGAAGGACTTTATCTTTTAAATAATGATATTATTTTTTCATGGTATAACGAGATAACACGAGACATATAAGCTTTTTATTGCGTTTTATTTGTAGTTCTATATAATTCGATTGAATTAAAAAATAATAATGTATTTTATTTTTAAACTTCATTTAAAGTTTCTGTTCTGTGTTGGCATAAAGGGTCGTTCCTCTTTTAACAAAAAGGAAAAGAATATAAATAAATATCAGGAAAGAAATTTATTTTTGAACGCATTATTCTCCGGACAGGTAAATGTATGATGGTATATTAGAAATCTGGTTTTTTAAAGTGCATTGACTTTTAAAGGTGGTTTGAAAAACCAAATATACCTACGTTTGTGTGTACGTACATTTAATTTAAATTGAAAGAACAAATGTCTGAACTTAAATTTGTGAGACATATGTATCTTGCTATATAATTTAATTTTACCAATTTTTGTTTCAGAGAAATTTAATGAATTAATTCAAAGTAATTATTTTCTAGATACATTTTCAAACAGTTATTTAAATTGATACAGATGTACATTGATAACTAAAAGAATTTGTGCCTACATATGACCTTATCTTAAAACAATCAGCATATTGTATTTGTGAATTGATGTTTTTCCATTTACGTGCTATCAATTACACGTTCTATCCGAGTGGACAATCGTAAAATTGAGATTTGTTATTAGATGTAACTGTACTCGGGACGTGTAATGAGCCACGGCGAATTACAAATAAAATCTGAAACATTACGGAATCATACGACGCTTGTGGGTCGAGCAGAGAGGGCACTGGGTCGGGGGAAAGTACTGGAGCCTACGCGTACAGTGCATACCACAACTACCACGTACAATATGTTGCTCTTGGATTTAGAAAACGCTCTTAACACCAGAGAAAACATCGACTATTCGGCTCGACTATTGTTCTCCCCGAATTATTCAAATTTATGCGTGATTATTAACATCTTTATGGAATAATTTAGGCATAGAGAAATTTTTGAAAAGCGACATTAAAGTAGTGTACTTAATGCATTTATTATTTTTTTGTTTTGTCCCTTAAAGTTTTAAAATATAAATAAACTTGGATTGATATAGATTTATGACACCTTTAAAGAATACGTTGTGGATACTTCTATTCCTAGCATTAATAATTTTCACACAATGATTATTATGTATCTTTCTTTAATCAATATTTATGTCATTTATTTAGTAATAGTAATTTTCGAATTTAACTGAGAATACCATGCTCAGTTCCATGGTTGTCTTTGGTGATGACCTTTTAACCTTTGTGATTTGTATTATCATTAGATATTTTGCGTTTCCTAAAGAGATCATTGTTACCTATATTTGTGGAAGTTGAGACGATCGTGTTCTAAGGAAGTGTGACGGCACGATTGCGGCACGCAGTGACGCGTAGCGAGTCTTGAGAATGGTGTCGGTGATGTTGCCCCCAGTGCGAATTCAGCCTCGTACATGGACCTAGATGACCACGCTGACCGACACGCTCTCCTGCGATCACGGCCCGTGCCCACGAGAAAGTTCCTGCCTTAAAACGTTCCAAATCATAACACCTTTCATGTTTCATGTCAAATAATCGATTTTTCGATGCTATTCAATCGACCCGATTGGGTGAAAGTGTTTTGTTATACACACGTACTCGATATAAGAAAGTTAAACCACCTGTCCATTACGATGTTTTCGGTTCGATATAAAAAAAAAAAACTTTTTATACGAAATGATTAATGACAAGTTGCAAGCTTGTGTGAGCATTATTAATGGTCTGTGCGCAGAATAAAACAAATTTTAGTACACTATTTTAATGATGTTTATTCACGTGTAAAATTCTTCCGACACGCCTCGTAATCGATGGCTGCTGGGCAGTAGCAGATTTTTCATATTACACATGTTACATAATTGAATATGTCTTGTTTTGATCACGATGTTTATCCTCATACCAAGTCACTGAAGCATACAGTTTGATATTTATTTTTATGATCTACTGAGGCAGGTGATGCCAATAGATAAAAAAGTTTAGAATTTATTAAAGAACAATGTTATTTCACTTCAGTTGCAGATGTTATATCTTGTCCGCTAAAAAGAAGAATAATGCACGATAAATAATTCTTAATCAAAGTGGAAATGTAGCTTCTCACGTTTAATTAACAGAAGCGAGTACGGCTTCTGAACGAATTCCAACGGAAAACATTCATGAGAAATAGTCCCGTGCGAAACTATGGAGAACAGGCAGTTCTTGTTAATAAGTCTATTTTGGTCTGATAATATTATAAATAAGATTAAACGTATTTGAATTCCTTTGGAGTTGTTTATTGGATGTTTTTATCCACCGCATAGCTGCGCGTTTGTTCCTTGTAATCTGAAACGCGCCGTGTGGCGGAGTGACCGCATAAACTTTTTATCTGTGATCTGTGTAGTGGACCGAGCGTATCTGGGGTTAGATGTTATTAGACGGTACAATTATTAAACAGAAATATAAATAGAAATTGAGACAAAAAATTAAACAGTGGATAAATGAATAATGTCATGACATTTATTTTGCTCGCGTTATTCGGATTAGATAATTCCGAGTCTAGAGATCAATTAAAAGTATTCTATTTCCTAATTCAAGTAATAGCCAAAAATCCAAATAAAGTGAGTGGATTGATGAACTCCTCAGAACAAACTTGGGTAGAGTTGAGATTAATTAAACATAAGAATGCATTGGCGCTTATGCAAATATAGGGACTATATGTTACACGGACACCTAGACACAAAATCATAATAAATACAATTTATAATACTATATTTTATATCCTTCGAATCTAAACGAAGGGAGCATCCGTAGATTAATGAATGAAACGCTAAATAAGAAACCGCAAGCGATGGATATTACATAATAATAGTGGCGTCGTGCGGCGCGGTCACTGCCCTGCACCAGGCGGCAGGCTGCTCCAGGTTGGAGACAATGTTACCCGGCCTGTCATCGTACTTACAATTTATTATATTTTTTTCGCAAGGCAATAACAACATCTCCATTGTATAATTCATATTTTAGTGGTGAATACCAAGTAAAAAATATTAAAACTACAACAATAGAACGAAATAGAGACCCAAACATAAAAAGCCAAGCGAATTATGACGCCTTTCTTTTCTTTCTTGACATCGTTAAAACAATATTACTTAATCCAAGCTTTAAAAACCGCTAGAGCTCATGAATATGCATGCACGTGTATTCTACGTTAATAACCTTAAGAATTCACATTAAAAAAAAGATAAATCAGTTCTGATATAAAAAAGATGAAGTTGTAACAATAAACTTAAGAAAGAGGTCATACAGTTACAGTGACAAAAGATAAAGATGTTTTTCCAGTGAGAAAATGATAACAATGCGCTTCCATTCAAGTCTTTCTCAGCATCTCAGCATTAGCTGTGAAATTGCTCAGCATTTATCATGGATTATGTCCAAGAGTCAGCATAATACTTTAGCAAGTCATCACGTGTTTTACAAACAAAGTGACAGACATTACCCTCCTTAACTAAGAAAGTTCGCCACTTTCTATCAATACTTTGAAACAATCACAGTGAAAATTGTAGAAAACTTTATTACCTACGGTAGGATAATAAAGCCTATTTATTGCCTCCATAAAAGCTAATCATTACAGCTTCAAAGCAATATCTAAGTATAATATATTATGATTAATACTATAAAGTCAGTTAAGTGCATGTTTTAAATAAAATGATTAACTTTACAGAAATTTTCCTTATTCGTATTAATTATACTCATGTAGATCACTTTATTTAAATAATACTTAATAATAAAATCTAAATTCAATATGCAAATTATGAATTGCTCTGGGTTAAAAGATTTTACAATTTTTAAGAATTTCGCATTAGTTATTCGAATGCAATGCATGCCAAACAAAAGACATCAACGCGTTTATTAAATTTATTACATTCTTTATTTTATACTAGCAGTTTCATATCCAATGAATATTACAAAGACACATACATATACTTATAAACTTTTTCGATTAATGGTCTATCTATTCCAAAAAGATTGCTCCAAATCGGACCAGTAGTTCCTGAGATTAGTGCGTTCAAACAAACTTTTCAGCTTTATGTTATAAGTAAAGAGATTATTTAATTCATTATTATTATTACTGTTACTTTTTAGAAAAACATTAGATAACGATCCTATAATGTGTGTAACTAGTAAAAAAAATGATTTTATTTCCAAGTCGTAGGCTATTAAAAATTAAATTACTGTAATCATTGTATCCACTAATTTGCAATTAGAGGCGTAAAATTCGATTTAATAGCGTGTCGAAGTATGTCCGTTTGTCAGATCTTCGCGAAACGAAACTAACGGGCCGGCGCGTCACATCCAGTGTTACTTTTATTAGTTGGTCGATAACACAAAGTAGCCCATCAGATTACGCACATTTAATGAGCACATCTCGATAGGTAAAATACCACATAATCTGACCCAAAGTTTTATGGAGATTAAAACCAAAGAAAGTATGTAAAAGTAGTTTATTTTGCTTACACTTAATAAGAATAACATCAAAAGTATAATATGTAAAAAATTTAAAATCCGTTATTCTTTAATATCTCTGACCATAACTTTCCTTGCAATATAAATGAAATTACTTTATATTCACGTTCTTACCTTCACTAATATTATTTACAAAATGGTTAAAGTGGGCTTGCAGAAATTACATAGAAGTAGTTTCCATAATTATCCACGTAATGGTTATGTAGTCGCAGCGGCATCATTCCCATGATGGCAATCTATTAGCAGATGGGATCGCCCATGTTTTTTAGATTTAAATCAATGCAAATGTTCATTTTCTTGCAGTACTTTGAACGTTTACCTTTATGTATGGAAGTATTTATATACGTTCCGAAATTATTCAACCGATGTCAATGAAATTTGTGTTGATTTTTGAACACCTGCCAAAGTTTTTGAACTGTAAAGTTTTACTTATAAAATACAAAAGTAACGCAGCAACTTGATATATTTTATTTTATTTCGAAAATTAAGACGACTGTCTCTTTATTGAGTGCATAGAAACTGAAAGAGTGGTCAGTAAAACTAGTCCAGCAAATATAGCTTATACGTAATTGACGTAATGGAAACAGGTTCGTATCAATTCATCTTGGGTTCACACACTTGAACAAGATGATGAGATCGGGTTATGTGATGGTATGTTGTGGTAATATTGTCATATAATACTTCAATCGCCTACTAGTTTTTAACTCGTGGTTATCGAGGAATCGTTTTGTATTGATCTGTTCTGTCAACTTCATATCCTGTACTAAAGGCCTCTTATTTTATATTTGTTTGCAATTTGTCAGTATCAAGAAGATAAAACCTTGCCTTCGAAAATAAGGGTTCAGTAATATTTTAAGGACTTTTATTGTAACTTAAATTAATTTTTCTTTATTTTAATTTACATATAAAGTATTTTTGGGGATTTTCACTAATTTCACAACTGATTTACATAAAGTTAAATTGAATACTAAACCTTAAGTAAACTTTCATTACAATAGAAAATGTATTAATGATAATAGATAGATTTATTTACATCCTTTCTATCAAGTAGTTATAACAAAAAGCGTTTCAAAAACATATAATACGGTACCGAGTGTTAATTAAGCCTGCAGAGCTGACAATTGACGATATCAAGAAAGGTTTCTAAGCGTGCAAAAAGGTGAGATACTTTTAATATTGTTCGAGTCACGATAGCGGTGTCAACGTTCTTTGAAACTGTAAGTTGAAGGTTTTCTCATAGAATTGCTTCACTGGATACAATTTTAGGCCACTGTGAAATTTTTATCGTTTTATTCGCTGAAAAAAGTTCCGGCAAGTTATGTGAGGTTTTTATAATTGTACCTTTTAAAATTCTAAATAATTTTAGAACTCTAATAAAATTAGAACAAAAATATGATATAGAAAAAAACTAATCATAATGTTCTACAAATACATTTTGATTCATTGAAGTAATAAGTTAGTATGCAAATGTAATGGCGGCAAAACTATTTAGATAAAAGTCTTTTGAGATATAAGCTAATAGGACATTTGAGAAAATATCACATCGATAAAACACTAAATACCTTATATGGAAATGACAGTTATGTGTGTTTGTGTTACGCATTGCGGCGGCGCAGGGTTCGTTCCTAAGCGTGGGCATAATACCAATTCAGAACGCTTTAAACCAATTCCCGTTCGCCAGTGGTTTTGACAATTTGGCCTACGGACCGTTACTTTACGAGTAGGCGCACTATTGGATGCATTTAAAGAACTTGTACTAAAGGAAAGATCGTTCGAAACCTCGTGGTTTTGCCAATTTCTTAAGACTATTTTTTTAGCCTCGTGTCGATACAATGCTCTGTGAATTTTCTTTGTATGCACAGCTTGAATCATTGTGCACTCGAAGAGGTTGATAACCCACTTTCTTATGTGCCTATGTAAGCATTCAAGACGACAAACATTTACATTACATTTGTCTCAAAACGGAAATTTCAAAAGCCTACAACAGTTATTGTAACAATAAGAAAATGTTTTCCTATATGAGTTGCATCATCAAAATTCTTCGGAATGGTTTACACATTATCGTGTTTAAAACGAGGCATTATCATGAAACATAAACGCTCACATATAAGTTATAAATGCATTGTGAGATAGTCGTATTTGAGTTACGCTCCTTTATGATATAGCCTAGATAAATGGCGGGATAGAGGATCGCGGGAGCCTTCGAGGAGCGGCCGGAATGTGCGCAAGGTCATTGCGCCCGGCGCGGTCATGCACATGCCGCTCCCTCCAGCCCCGCTGCACCACCGAGTCTAGCGCGATCAGCTAAGATAAAAGGGAAGTAACCAAACATCGATACTGTTTCCACGCAGTTTGTTTTATTTTCCGGCTATTCAGGCGCACGCCCGCCGGCGCTATTGTGCTTTCTAACGATATTTTCTCGAGTACAAAAAGACCGAGTTCCTCGACTTGTTTACGATCCTTGCTCCGGCGTTTATCTCGAGCCATATGCGTCCCGTCGCGCTCCCCGATGTTAACCCGTCATTAGCTAGATAAGATTGATAGCGAAATGTCCAAAGATATGGCGAATCGGGTAAAGCACAACTTTTGTAAGACCGTTATAATTTCCTAGAAATGACAGTTGAGTTTAATTCCATATGGAGCGATTAAGGTATGTCTTAGTATTGTTGTCGTGGTCATAAAAGTTATACGATTAGCCATAAATTTTCTGGCGGCTGAATGGAAAGGAGAAACACGGGTCATATTAAGTGTATTGTTAAAAAAATACAATGATTTTGTTTTGTTTATAGTTTTGGAAAGAAAATGAAAACATGAGAATATAGAATGGTTTTTATGCAAAAGTTTATCGGCTGTGCTAATTATTCTCTTGGCAACTACCGTTGAAGGAAATTAGAAAGTAGAGCTTTATTGACTTAGCGCCCATGCAAACGTGATCCACTACTAATTTGAGGTAAATATTTGCTTTGTGGTGTTTGTATATGCCAACAATTTACTCTAACTTTGGTTACGTACGTTATGCAAATCATCTTTTATTGACCACTAAAATTAAGTATCTTTTTATGGAAATTGTGTAAACAAATTAAATTTTTCGTTAATTTTTAGAAAGCATATGGTGTTATGTAATTCACTGGAATAGGAGTCATTATTCCAATCACGTAATTAAAAGTGAAATAAGAATAATAATAAGAGATATAAAGATACGCGAATAAATTTTAAACTAGTCTATTTTTGATGCCATGCTTTGCAGCTTGAAAGAGAAAAGGATACTTGTAGCTGATTTATATGTCAGCAAGAGGCACGCTCGTGGCTTGTCTGTGAACTTTGCCCGCCGACTTTTTGCCTTGTCAGCCTTTGACTTCAGCTATAACATAGCAAAATTGCTATCATTTTATGACCACCGGCACAGAAACTTGCCTTTTTGCTGTCTGGTCACTCGTAGGGTTAACGTTCATTATGCGAGAATTTATGCTTTTTGCTCTCTTTGGAGGAAAGTGTGTGTAATTATTCCCATTGCAGAAGTGATTATTATTTATTACTATTGGTGTTGGGTTTACTGTTCAGCTTCACTTGGCAAGGAGGGTACTCGAAAGGAATGTCTATTTGAGATAAAGCTTGCATATTCATCTATTGCAATTTAGGATTGGAATTTCTATTCGATTTGTATCTACTGTTTTCTCTTTTGAAGTAATAACATTGAAAGTCATTATTATTTACAGGCTTCTATGGTTTACTTGACCATTATATATGGCTTGTAAACATTTTATTTTGTAGTATAGCTTCTACATGCTATATACACACTGTACTACATATACATATCCAAAAGATCGAAACGTTATTCAAAGCTATTAAAAGTTTATTCTAAAATATCACACAAACAACACACATATGAAACGTTGCCTTATTCACCTGCATAAATGTTTCTTTTCGAATTCTAGACTCACAGATAAACTTACAAGAACCTAACCGGGCTACGTGTCGGGTTAAAGAATGTGAAACTCTTGTCGCGTTGGACTGAAACAGTGGGACAATAAAACGCCTTGAATTTAAATTTATCTCTATATTCCAGCAGCTCGGGTGTATTGTAAACCGAGTTTTAGTAAAAGGCATTTTTAATCTCTTAAAATGTTAAAGTATTCTTAGCGTTCTGCGTAGATTCAGGTTGCACCGCTTTTTATTCATTCTGTAGCATTCTTTTTTGAGCTTCATGGCAAAATATAACAATTTAAAGATATAGAATCTGAAAATATAAATTAATTTGACAGGATAATATGGCTATCCTCGATGTCACGTACGCAAACTTTCGCTTTAATTCAAGGCATGTCAGGAGCTGTACGTGAATGGTATTAAAAATTCTCATGCCTTAGTAAATGTGCTGTCAGATAATTAGGTCAGGGGAGCAACCTGTCCACTCACACGCATTGTCTCGCGCCGTACCGTTACGGTCAAGATCGACCATTGTGACGCCACCTGACATTGACTGTGACATACAGATTATACAATGATAGTCTCTGGTGCCTCCCGATACCGTTCATTAGTGACCGTTATTGATAAAATGTAATCTGATAGTATTTAATTTCTAGTTAATGGCGTAGTTTTGTTTATGTCTTTTTTATTGCGTTAGGAATAAAGTTATCTCGATCGTGGTAAATTTTATGAGCAACAATAAGTTAAGAATGTCTAGTGGTTTAGCATTGTTACTGAACTAAATATGTACCTGTATTTAATGAATGCTAGATTTCTGAGGAAGATTAGCCTTTTCTTGTTCTATTTGTTATGTAAAATATTAAAATAATTTATTTGTTTTATTTTATTTATAAACATCACCAGAACCAAATTAAATTTGATTAATTCTCAAAAATAGCCAAAGAGACTGTTTTTTTAAAGATTAGATATGAATGGAGCAGGTTCTTTTTAGAATTTAATAAACAGACGTTTGTGGTTGCTTTTCAAATACTAATTTGGTAGCAGTTTCGACGAACTAATACCTAATAGATGTAAGCGTGACATAGAAAATTAATCTTTGCCGATAGTTCATTTATAATTTATCAGGAGTCGCCGGTTATTCAAAGATGCATTATTAATGTGCTGTATGGTCAGGATAAGCATCTAGTAGGAAGGTTGACCCCGTCGCGTCGGTTACTATAAAGATATAAGCCATCATATGTTTAAGCTATGCGCACGTTGGTGCAAATGCTCGACCTCTTAATGTTTATACACGGAGTCTATCTCGTAATGGCAGTACCGCACGACATTAGAATATTCATTACAACAGTAAACATACGTTTTCTTCTCTTGAATACATAGTCGGTCACGGAGCGAAATCAAAGTGTAAGGTATGTCAGAACAATTCCTTTCATGGCACATTCCGAACCCAACAAAGGTACATTTGACTCTAACGGAAATTTGAAATAATGTCGCGAGTTTATCGGGCTTAAATCAACACGATGTAGTGATGCCTTGTTTGTTTAATTTAATTTAGCATTTGAATTGTCACGGATATTTTCTCGTTTTATGGAATATAAATGTTCCATAAAACGAACAGATAATTGAAGATTATTTATCCAGTAGAACGAATAAAATCTTTAAAGGTTTGCTCACGGCTAGGAGAAACGCACGGTTGATTCTTAATAGTGGAAGATCACACACTAGGAGCGTTAATGATCGATAACAAAACCAATGTGTTCAGAAGCAACTAAGCTTTACAAAAATACTGACAATTAAGCTTTTGTAGATAAAGAGTAATTAATTAAAAATGGGCTTGGTTTAATCTTTTCCGACAATTGTATTTAAAAATGCAAGTCAGTTAAGGATGCGTTAAAAAACTGATTTAAATACCCTGACACAGATGTGCTCTCACTTAATCCGTGTAACACTTATCGGAAACCATGGCTACCGGCTACTAAAAAACCTTATTGTTCCGCGGTACCCATGTCTGACGGTCATGGTAGATAATTGGGGGAAGTGATTTGTCAATATGAGGTCAATTGCTACTTTCTTTCTAGTGCAACTTGTAATGAATACGATGATATTAGCGGATCTTATTGTGCTGCGCGTAATTTGATTTTGTATTGTTGCAAACAATGCCGATGTTGGTGGGTTGTAATTTGGATCTAAAGTAAGGAAATTAAAAGAGTTCTTTTGTGTTCGTGCTACATATAAATGTATCGATTCTTCAAATGTTTGTTAATAATTAATTTGTAGTAGTAGTGGTACAAAAACCGTTACAATTTAATTCTGAATTCAATCAAGCACGGCGGAAGAGATAAATCAGATAATTTCTTTTGAAAAAAAAGTCTGACATAATGTAAAATGCATGGGTCGATCCCACTGCACTTACTTTGGTCCTGGCCTGTTCATTTGGACCCATTCCAGGTTAGTAGCCGTTAAAGTGTTTATTTATACAAATAAGGCTATTAAGTGTAATGTGTGAATATTTATGATATGATTCTATTTTGTGGGAATTTCTTATTATACGTAGCAATTTGAGTTGTAATGAGCATTCTAAATAGTTAAGCGGAAGTTCAATATGTAATTTTGTAGCGTATGCAAAGAGTTCGAGTATAAATAATTGCAAACTGCGTCAGATAGGCATAAACCATGATTACTTTAGCATCGCATGGGAATATTACATACTTGAATTGTATGGCATTTAGTGGGTAAATGTGTTCTAATAGTTAAAGGTAATATTAGCAGCAAATTCAAATAATTTCGTATAATTTTCCTTAATCTTCATCAACATGATTATTTCTATCTATAATGCAAAGCTTTTTTGCAGTTTAATATTTGATATTCGTAAATATTCTATTAAATCGCTTCAGTTTCGCACGGATGCCATCAAATCTGCTATTTTCCACAGACTCGAAGAGATGAATCGCAAAAATAGAATTTTTAAATTTAATTCCATTTTATTGTAAGAATGTCCTGTGTGAAAATAACAATTTAAAGCTATGAACTATATTTATTATGCCGGGTTTATCAATGATATGAAACAAAAAAGCTGGGGCTGAATAGAATTGTGAGTGAGCAGCTATCGAAGATTCAGAACAGATATGAGTTTAATTGGGCAAAGCCATCATAGCTACGGTTTCTCGATCCGCATACCACACTCCGTGACTAGTGACATAACTGTTACGGTCATTATGTGACATGCGCGTACGTCACCGGCAATAATTGTGATCAGGAACGTCGCCCATCACGCCCTGTTTCACGCCTTTACGGTAAACATCTCAGTTATAATAATTCGTTTCGTAATGTACGGAACGTTTGTTTCGTGACCTTCCAGTGTTTGCCTTTGTTAACTGTTGATTTTATCTCAAATCAGTTGTTAAATAAAAATTGCCAAATACGAAATTTATGAAGGTATATTAAACTCTATAATACTTTCTGTTTCAAATAAACAACAGACATTGATTTGATTTGATATTGCGAATTGACAAATAAACAGCTCACAAAGTACTTAAAATGCATTCAGACCTCAATTTTAAATTACCAAATTTATAAAATGGAAAAAGTTGTCATTTTGGAGATAAAATTCGTAATGAGAAAGTAAGTTTTGACATATCTCAAAAACCAGTAAGATCTTGTATCGAATTAAAATTCGAATATTTTTTTAAAGAACATTTGCATTGAGTATATTTTTAAAGCACTTTTTTGCATAACTATCGGCTTTTTACAAAATTAACCTAGTTTCATACTAAGAAGAACCTCAAATTTAAGTGATTTGTAAATAACTTAATAAAAATAATCCCAATAATGAAAGAAAACCAGGCCGCAAAGAATTTTTATTATTTTTGTTTCAATTGAACTTTCGTGAAAGTTAAATTGTAGTAGCGGTAGATATAAAAGTGCAATTTGTACGTTTTATGACGACTCAATAAGATTTTTCATTAACTGCTGACATGACTCGATGCTGATGTGTTTTCACTACAATAAAGCAACATTTCCAATTGATTACTGGTTAATTGCAGTATTTATTAAAAGTGTTAGTTGGAGCAGAACGTAAAAAGCGATCGAAAGTTTTCGTTTCATTAAACATGCGTACGAATGATTTCAGCTGTTCTGAGTGTGGACTACAGCACAACAATCGTCTCACTTTCACGTTTACTGATAGCCATTCATCCACTTGATAAAAGAGCAGTGAAAGTGATATTGCAATGCAAAAAATAAATGAAATTTTGTGTCACCGCCTTTCTTGTAGTTTCGTGCAAAGATAGCGGCAATTGACCTGCATTTAAATTGCAGCGTACATGTCAAATTAAGTGGAGCACTGTCTTAAACTTCGTATAATGTTTTGTGTATTTTGTTACAGGTGCTGGCGGCAGTATGAAGGGGAGAATACTCGGCCTGACGCCGTTATTTTTACTTTTATTGCAGTCTACGCTAGTCTTAAGTAAGTTTCTATGTTTTCGTAAATCTATTACCTCATTGAGTGGTACAACACCGATGCAACAATGTTCTGGAACGTCAGTCTATATAAATGTCATGTACAGGTATCATGTCGCGTTCAGTTATGAAGAAGACATTATACATTATACCGTATGTGCTAGTCATTGGTTCAGCATTCCTAGTCGATGTTGTATCGTTGCCGTATAGACAAAAGTAGTCACCTGGCACGCCCATACAGTCTTATTTTTCACATTGCTTATTATAATAACTCAAACAAATCCAAATATTTAGTTTCTATTTATATTATCTTTTAGGTTTCAGATTAGAGGAAATAGGAATTCATTTATTAATGATTATATACATCAAATCATTAGACTTGTAAAATACAGTAATATAAATAAACCAAGAGGCTTTAGATATATTTGGTTTCATGTAATAAATGTGTTAAGTCTCCTTATTCAAACGGAAGATAATCGGACGCGTGGATAATCAAATGTATGATTAACTTAATACGTATTCATTTGCGAAGTAAATTGTTTAGTGTTTAGTCACTTATTAGCCAATCCTCCAACTACCGCTATTTTGAAGTGTATACTTAAATTTTCCCCGCTATTCTCTGCTCCTCAATACTGCAGCTGGTCATTACTTGCTTCCGTAAACATAAGATTTATGTTTCACTATCTCTATAAGGTGCCTCGTCCGATCCTTACAGAATTGACGCTGGTTTAAAAATTATAAGGTACCCGTAACGGTTACCCGCCTTAGTGGCTGTTAGAATGCAGCATTTTATTGGATATTTATAACTGTTAAAACTGTACGTAATAAATTATCGTCATAACTTGAGGCACGTTGACTGTGACTAATACAAATGAATAATATTTAAATTTAATAAATTATGAAATATAAAGTATTTCAATTTATAAATATTAAATTAATCATACTTTATGCACGTTTGAAAGGTACTGTTTTAGTAAAACAATAGTAGTCAATAACGTTTAAAACTTAAAACATGATATTTTTTCATGGTGAACTAATATATTTGTGTTGTTTCAGGTCGAATCGCATTCGAAAAACTCACAGATGTAGACTATCAAGGAACAGCATACTACACCGTACGAAATCTATCGCTTTACGAATGTCAGGGATGGTGTCGAGAAGAGCCAGACTGCCAGGCTGCAGCTTTTAGGTAATTTTGGAACTTTATATTATAAATTTATCAATGTCAACTTTGCGAAACGCTACTATTTTATCAGCACAAATCAGCTGACCTACGACAGAATTCAACGATACTGCTGATCGTTATACGCGGCGCGCCGAGTCGGTAGATTACATCAAATCATAAACATGATTTCTCATTCCATGAGTGATCATGAAACAAATAGTATCGAGCGTAGTTATCTCAGATCACGAAGCTCCTAACCTGAATACCGCGATAAGATCCGATTGACATGAAGATTCACTAATCGACAGACATCGGGGAAATCTGGCAGCTAGGGTCGAGTATGTATGTCAGTCGCTACACGTCCTCCACACTCACCATCCAATGACACGCTCTTGGTTAATAACAATGTCTTTCGCGCCGCCGCCACAAACCGTGTAAAAGCGGAAACCTCGGCTCGCTCCAAATTGGATAACAGTAAAAGTGATCGCATACGTCTTCAATAGATAATATCACTTGTGTGTGGAGATTTCATGATCATTGGCGGTTTGGACTCGTATTCAATTTATGGGTCTGTATATGTGGGATATGATAAAATTTTATTATCAAAAGCATTTTCTATTATTGAGTGACCGTTTAATGGTATAAGTATTATCTGAGAAACAACTGTTAAAACTATTCCTTAGATGCGTACCTAAGATAGGCCTAATGATTACCCAATTTATCTTTTTAATATTTACGTTACTTACACTACACATAAAAACTGCCATTGTTACGGTTGTATGTTAAATGCTGAATTAGATTTGTCACAAAGAATAATATAAATCGTTAGTGAAAATAGTCATGAGTCATTCGCTTTCAGTACAGGGATAGAATTTGTCGAGCAAATGCATGCAACCAGGCCATTATATCAGAGAAAAGATAATTAATAAAATATATAAATTTTACTATCGATCTTGCATGTTAATTTAGTTTCTAGTACAGTTTCACTGTAATTAGTGTCATTCTCTATCAAGCAAGTTTCGATTACAAGCGATATTTTTTCATTATGCATACAAACCTGTACCTACTGTCACCAAACTCAATTGAATTCACTTTATTTAGCAAGAATGTAGTTAAATAGTTTTAAAATTAGTCATAATTTGATAACAGTACTTGGAAATCGATAGAAAATCAATTCGGAAGGTATTCAATTCAATTAGATGAGATGTACATTCCGCGCTTGTAATTTGGCATTGTACTATCACAACGAATCTCAAATCAATCTGTCGAAAGAAGTGGAGATGAAAAGAATGCGATATTCACAAACGGTAACTGTTCCCTGCGGTCACAGCACACTTACAAGTTTACCTACGGCATTATTGTCAAGTCTTATAAATATTGTAAACTACCTTTGTTACGGTCACAGAAAATTCATAAGGTTTGAAATAACTCTTAAAGTTTTGTCTGTTTAACTGGACTTATAATATTCATTTATAAAAACAACGTTGTTCGTACAAGGTTATATAAAATTTAACTATTAATATACTGTGTCCGTTTAAATTAATTAAGTTAATCGATAAGACTACAAATTAATTGAAAAATATGTGTTTTCGATAACACTACTAACCTCACTTAACCTTACAAATGGGGTTCATTATTTACTAATGCGTGAGTGCGATTAACACGTACGTCTCCATTGATTATTACCCACATTTTATGTAAAGTGTTAGAAAATAAAAATACCGCATCGGTTTAATAATGGACAAACGGCCGAATATTCACGAAAGGTTGTAATAGCGTTCATTAATAAAAGCAATCGTGGTCATTTATTAGGCGATCAAAATAAATCGTAATCGGAGAGCGAGATGAACATCGATATAAGTCAGGAGCTACTTTACAATTTCACTGCCTGCCCATAGAGTGATTGATGCGATTCCGAGATGCTGAGGCGCCAATAATAATAGCCTGCATTTTTCTACTCTGGGATACCGTGTAATTTGTACACAAATGAGCATCTTGATATATATTTGCGATGATAATTGAACAACACTTTTTGCCGAAGTGCGTATAAGTATACTGCTCAGTTATAAGTGGATACGAGGATAATTATGACATATATGATGAATTTATGACATTTTTAATAATTAAGTAAGGATGTTGATATCTTTGTTGATTTAACTTATTATGATAATAGGCGGTTCCATTTAACATTTCGAAGTAACACTAAATTATTTATTTCGATTTTAAGGATTACATAAGCGTTTTATACAAATTAAAAGTTTCCCTTTTCTCGAAAAATGTGTTAATTACTGGAACTTAATAATTTGATAACTAGTTTTTAGCTGAAATAATGGATTAATATTATAAATGAACTTAATAAAGCTGGTCTTTGCCAGGTATATTAAGTTCATGAGATGCATTTAATATTTACATTAACGTGTGCCGAAATCAGGTTCAATGTCATTAGTAAAAAGGCGTAACGAAAGATTAATCGTATTTTTATTCAGCCCTTCTTAATTTTGTAATAAATAAACAAAAGTAATCACTTTGAACTTGTACCGCTATGTTAAATTCTTGGATGAACAGTTTCTACATATTTTTCGTTAAAATTAATGATCATAGTATAAGTCGTGCTGAGTGGTAGCAATCGTCAATTATTTATTATTTCCGATGTAGTTTATGTTGCAGGTATAAAATAACTAATCTAATTATGAGTCACAAGTTTTTGACATGGTTTAACTGTATTTCGTTATATGTTTTATGTTTACAGCTTTATATATTTACCATATAAATAAATATTAAATCGGTTTGCTACCATTTCCTCAACAGTTTATCAAACGATTATTTTTCCTTTCGAAGGTTAAAAAATATAAAAAAAAAATTATGTGTCATATTTAAATTGAAAGGTAAAGGCAATTTATTTTAGTGCAAATGATGCAAAGAAAAACTTTTTTGTCATTTTGTGGATTGCACCAGTATACGTAGGACTCTTCGACATATTATAATGTATAACAAAAAATTATGGTCATTTTTCGGCCTGTAACAAGTTAGATGATTTTTTTATGAAAGTTAAAATTTGAAAACGATACAAATACTCAGAGACAATTTAAATTTTTGCCCATAAAGAAATCTGCGGTAACAGAGTAGAGTCTGCTAAGGTGTATAAATTTGACGAGTAGCTTACAATTTTGATATCGCACGCAGACCGCGAGAGAGTGCCCTAATTATCACTCACGTACGATCACGAAGGTAATTTATCACGACATACTAAATAATAAGCTCCCGAGCTTTCTACTAATTGTGTAATTTAGGAGAAAGCCAATAAAACTGACATTAACACGACGTGACCACGGTCCTTGTATTAGCTTTCAATGATTGAATCGAAATCGATAGATATGATTGATTATTTTTTTTAATTGCTTTGCTACTATAACAGCTTTGCGTTCAGTATTGCAATTTTTAAAGACGGGCTTTGATTGTATTAATATTGTTAATTATCGAACATAAACAAAATGTAGTAAATTGATTAACTAACTTTCATGAATTTTGAATATTGTTTTTATTGCTAATGACATCGCCGACTCTATTAAACTTTCAGTTATTAACTTTTCGTTATAATTTCTGGAATAAAAATGAGTTATGTTATTTATCTTTTAATCAACCAACGACAATTTTACAATTAATTGATAGTGTTATTAACCGAAAAATTTTAAAGATTAACTATAGCAATATGTTAATGAATGTTATATAATATATCTACAGTAAATCTTCAATTTAATAAAAGTTCAATTCTATGTACAGATATTGATCGTTATGCAGAGTAGATTTATCGCAGTGAAGTAAAGATGTAAAATACGAAATATCTCTCTGGAACGGTAAATAGCTCCGTTATCCGAGTGCAGGTTGTAAGTGTAACGCGCCGATCTAAGTGTCATTAAGATTGATGCAAACGCACTCATATTAAACTAAAACACCCTTACTTGCGACGCATTTTGCATAATAACGTATCTGATGGATTCTGCCTCTGCTATCAGTATCATGACAAAAAACCACGTTGTATGATTAGGTTCGACAAATGACAGTTTGTAGTTGACGCTGACGCCGGGTTTTTATGACGTAGCTTATAAGGGATATTAAATTAAGGAAAATAACACTCTAGGCGTAATTTATTTCTACATTAGTGCAGTCACTGTAAACGAGATATAAATATGATACGCAGTAAAACATTACTATTTCCACATAAGAAATGAACAAATCAACTGATCTTTTTTAGTTTCATTGTAGTAGATTATTTATGATTATGAATACTAAAATAACAATGTAACACTTACTTCATCTTGAAGCAACCAATCTATGTCAATTCAGCAACTCACGACCCTTATGTCGTCGTCAGTTCATATAAAGTTCTCACACTAGGTAAAACAATTCATAACATTAAAATTCTTCTACTTTTCTGTAGAGCTTAGTTTAAGATTACAACGATAATACAGTCCAATGTTTTGAAGACCTGTGGCCGCAGTCCCGCTATTGGTTTCATTATCCGTGCGACAGTCCGACTTCCTGGTGCGTCGTACCGTGGATCTGTTCGAATTTTATACTTGTCGGAGACGCTCAACGATCGATAAACTTTATCAGTTATTGAATATAGACGTGTAGCGGTACGGAAACATAAGCTGTTGGAGATTTCTAACGTTCTCAAATTTCTATTTTCTATTTATCTTCAGTTCTCTATTTAACATTTGAACAATGTTTTTTGAAATTGGGTTAAAATTAAATTATATTTAAAATAAAACAACAACGATGTCTAAAGCAAATAAGTGAATTGAATGAAATATGCTTATTATAGAATTTATGCATATATTTTACCTTTTTATATTACATATTTCTACATTGTATTGAAATTTTTCTAATAATAATGTTTATTGTCATCATAGTTTTATTGGCGGTATCATAGATTGTATTAAAAATTATGTAAGAAAACATTCAATTGCAAGACAAATCGGAACGGTTCGATACAGACTCAGGTTCAAGTTAAAGGTGTTTGAACCCAATTTTTTCTATTAATATTTATATTAATAGTGTGGTTAATTTTATATTTCTTTGTTGCAGTTTTGTGTTAAACCCCCTGACACCGGTACAAGAGACACGTTGTTTACTGCAAAATGACACGCAAGCTAACAACCCTTTGGTAACACCGCAGGTACGTCTTCATAAATTTCTAACATTAATTAGTCATAAAAAGACGCTCAATGATTTATTTCTAGCAAGAAACAGTTAAATGAGTTCGACAGATGAGAGATTTTATCGGAGCACGCGAAGTTGTCACCGTTTAGATAATTCTTATAAATCCTTTGATAAGCATCCGCTACAGTAGCCCGGTCGCCAATTAAGCCAACGAGAAATGCAATTAACAATTCAGATTCAATCGGTCTGGGCACTAGGAATAGCAACTAGGTGAGGTAGGGTTGTATGTTATTTCCGGAGTCTATTTTTGTTGGATGCAACTTTATTAATGTGTCTTGCCTTGCTATTTTAATTAATTAATACATACATACCTCTTAGTGTCGTAGTAGTAACATTTATATATTTTTTTTTACAAACCTGTTCGTGTTCTACAGATATGAAACACCTATTTTTATCCATACTTATATTAAAATGCGAAAGTAACTCTGTCTGTATGTCTGTTTCTTCTTTTTTGTACAGAAATTGTTTGAGAACCGAGAAAGGATAAAGGATTTAGCTTTTATACCGGAAATCCCAAGACAATACAGGATCTACGCAGGTTAAACCACGGGGCACAGTAGTATTTTTATATTAAAATGCAACTGGAAATAGGCAATTGCCTAGATGCATAAATAAAATAGCTTTTATAATCGTAAAATCCTTTTGATTGCTGTATTCATAAATGTGATATCAAAACAGCAAACAGAGAAGCATTCACTGACCATTAAGACCTATAAATAGTCCATTGTGTATGTAACATTGAAATAAAATGATAGAGTGGGTTGAGGATTTATTCATACTCCGTGCAGTGTGTTATTCTAGTTTCTTTTTATGATATATTGCTCAAGGAGAATGGTAATTCTCTAATATTTCATACAATGTAATCTAATCGTAGACACTACTGGAAAAATTACTTAAACTTACTTTTTTCTTTGTAAATGTAGTAGGTAAATTAACATGATAGAAAAAATCAATCTCCATCACAATATTACTACTTCTTCTGGGGATCTACTCTCTCTAATATATACTGTTATATCTACTCGCCAGTTGAAAGTAATCTGAGAACGAAAATTTATGTAAATTTACTTCGAAATATTACAGTGTGTTTTTGTTACAGCGTTCTGTAAACACTTACTACATGGTAAAGTTGCAAGTGAGGACGGAGAGTGTTTGCCTGCGGCCGTGGGCGTTCGAGCGAGTGCCGGGCAAGGCACTCCGAGGCCTGGTCAATTCTATGATCTACGCCTCCACCAAGGAAACATGCCTTGCTGCCTGTCTCAATGAGGTAATGGGCCAATTTATAAATATTACTCCTTTGTGTTCTTATATTCGAGAAACGATTTCAACCAATTTATTTGATACTCAAATCGAATATGCAAAATCGTTTCAAATGGTCTAACGACTTATAAATAGTTGATACATTTTTTTAATTAATTATAATTATATGATAGTATGGGTTTATACTTTTCAGGTTCTAAATGGCCCTTTGTGATTTCACATTAAGTTCCTACAATATAAATGTAAATAAAAGAAAAAGGTTTATAGGTTTTTATTTTTTGTCTTAGAAAAAATTCCCCTGCCGATCTGCTGAGTACGAATACAGCACTATGAGATGTTCCCTGAGTGATTCCGACAGACGCACGGCACAACACATTGTCCAACTTGTCGACACTCCTGGCACTGACTATTTTGAGGTAATGCAACATTTTATATAAATTAATTATGCTTGTTTTACAAAACTAGGTTATGCTTTCATAAAAGACAGTCGATGTAGAGAGACGCACAGAAATAATTTGCACACACAGACTGTAGCTATATATGTACGATGCATAGAAATAAGGCAAATAGTTTCCACGGTATAATTGAACAGTGATACGTTTTACAGCACAGTTAACGGGTCTGATTCCATACAAAATTGATTTCCGAGAAGGGAAACATTAGCATCGTTAGCTGTTATATAAACATGGTTCTCGTTGCCTATTTTGTGTATTTTAAGTGATTGTGTTTGTGTGGTCGTGCAGAATTTGTGCCTGAAGGCGTCACAGGCGTGCAAGGGGCCGAGGATATTTACCGCGCCGCGTGTGGGGGTAGCCGAAGATAAAGTGGCGCAGTACGCGGGCCTGCACTATTACACTGATAAGGAACTTCAGGTATGACACTATTAACATAATTTTTACTCAGATTTTTCAATGTTATTTTTTTATCACTAAATGTATAATGTTTTACCAAATAAGATCAAACTGTCCTCATTAAGTCGCTGGTTCAAGTTAATAACCAATATGATATTCGATTTATTAATGGCCTCAATTGGCAAACTGGAATACCAGCTTTTGCAATTATATTTAATCCAAGATAATATCACATAGAAGACGTAGACGGTTTTTAATTAAAGTTATTACTTATGCATAAAAATATTTTTTATTGTTAGTCTTTATGGATCCTGTTGAGCTTTTATAAAACGTTTGTGTTTTTATGTATTAAGTGTTTAATTGCAATGCCCACCTGACTATTATTTTCATGCTATATTGTGTTGAAAAAAAGAGTCCCGTATAATCTTCCTTAACGGGGCAATATTTTTGTTACTTGATAATTAAGGCATATTATCGAATAACAGCTTATTTTATCTCGTTCAAATTTCTAAAATTTTTCAAAGGTTACGTCGGAGTCAGCCTGTCGTTTGGCTTGCGAAATCGAATCGGAGTTCCTATGTAGATCATTCCTGTACTTGGGAGCTCCTCACTCGTCGACATACAACTGCCGACTGTATCATTTGGACCACCACACCCTTCCCGACGGACCTTCGGCTTACCTAAACGCTGAGAGACCTCTCATCGATGACGGGGAACCAATCGGAAAATATTTCGAAAACTTCTGCGAAAGTAAGTACTTGTTGGATTCATTTGTACTAAAAATAGCATGGAACATTTTTTTCCATTTCTTTATTTGTAATCATGAGATGTGAAACTCAATATCTACGTGTAGCAAAAAACTGTCGTAATATTCTTATTTATTGTAATAAGCAATCTCAAGAGCGGTGGCGCCTAGAATACGCAAATCAAATACAAGAAATAAGAATGTAGAGACTTGAGTATTGGCGTTGTGTTGTTTACATAAATTGCCAACAACGATGTTCACTGCTCTTAAGGTTCTAAATACATTAAGATGGGTATTTGTGGTCTTACATTCACATTGTGGAACTTTTATTTACTATAAAATTTACGACGACATTTAAAGAAGCGATAATGCAGTTACTGAGTTGCATAGGTAATGCATCTATAATTATGTTGCGAGTTAAATAAGATATAAAACTGTTGTAAGACGATATAAATAATCGAAGCTATTAATATTTCAAACACGCGAATCCCGGACGTTTCTTTTGAATCATTCGTTGGATAGAAACGTGAGAGAAATTTTATTGAAGGCAGTCTAGCTAACTCTAGCTAATCCATTGCTGTGGAATGATATCCGCGACTTTTTGCATCATTAAGATTATACTCGACAGTATATTAGTTCTATATACTTAGATATAATTTGTTATAGGATTTTAATTTAATGGATTTAGTGTTCAATAGAAAGGATTAATCTATGTTAAATTGAATTGAAAGTAACTACTTTTTGTATCTCTTATTTAAAACTATATTTTTGTCATAATTTAGTTGCGGCCTCAACTTTATAATTAATAAAAATAAGTCGCAACTACCCAATATTCTTAATAGGTTGTACTTATAGTAGCATTTGTTTTTGAAGCTGTTATCCGGTTCTGGCAATAAGAAGAAAGTGTAAAAACAAATAAAAAAAGTCTTAAAAACAGTTATTAGAGCGTTACAGTGTGATAATAAATGTAAAATGAAACTTGATTTAAATCCGTTATCCGACATTGATGTCATTAGCGTTGGCATTCAAATTGTGCTAGCTGGGTGGGATAAATGCTAAATATGTAAATCCTTATAATTACGCAATTTCTTTATCGCAGCATTAACGGAAGTTAATTGTTAAAGAGCAATGCAAGCGCCATTACAGAACTTCTCACCTAGCTAGGTCGTGGGAATACTCTATTATGCGGAGTGCAACATTGTTGGTTTTTCAGATAACTGATTAAGACTTGTGAGAGCGGGACTGGCTACGCAAATACATTAATTTTGGTTGAAATATTCGTAGATCTCGTATATGATATATATTAGTAGTTAGTATGACCGCATTATCTATTAGCAGCGCACAATCTTTAATTCCGAAATTAGTAATAGGAACCCTATAAAATAGATTTATATTGATAGATTGAGAACGATAAAAAATTGATTTCAAATATAAATTGTATCATATTAATATCATGTTAATAGAGAAGCCTGATTGATTTGACCATTTATCAAAATTTTGATTATATCGATGAAAGCAAAATTAATAAGCTTATCTTTATCGAATATTAAAATAAGAAATCGAATATTAATAAAAAGTTTTGTTCTATTGCTACATATTAAGTCATAGATTACATAACTAATCTTAATAATGGGATATTACACACGAGTAGTATACATTACTGCCCACGAATGGTTATCTAGCCATCGTATTAGAGCGAGTTCACGTAACGAGTTGTTCAAAGGATGAACTTAGGTTAATGGCTACAGATACTAAGGATTAAGTGCGCATCCAATTAAATACATCCTCAACAACTATCTTAGCCACGAATGAATTCGATTTGAAGATATAAACCACTAAGGATCAGATACAGCCGAATTACGTTTTCATTTATCAAGACTATTTATGTTTTAGTACTTAATCGTGCAATACTGTTAATTGTACGTTATCAGTTTATTACGACGTGAACTTGCATCGCAATCTATATGCATAGTAACAATAATTGCCATTTTAGTTGGAAGGCATGTTGTAAGCTACACCTTAATTAAAGTTTACTGCAGCAATGCGTAATTAAGTCTACCCGGTGGTCATCATTCTAAAGTCTTCATGGCAACGGTAATTTATGAAATCTAACAAAAAGCTCTAATGTAAATACCGACAAGCCACGGACAGTTTGTTCAGATATAACAGGCTAGTTCCGCTATAAATGAACCTGAATAGCTGTTCCATTACGTGGGTTTGCAGTCTCCACGTTCAGATTGCCATCTCGCCATGGACCTGATTCACTACATTCGCTCATACTACTGAATGTTCACATAAATCCGCATCCAGCCTTACCGTTACAACGAATTCAATCCCTTGAATTTCCTTCTCAGTAATGAGAAACGTAATTGCAATAACATGCTAGATTATCTAATATCGGTAATCAATAGACGTTCGCTGTAATCGAATGAAGTTCGATAGTGATTGCAAATTGATCGAATTAGTGATGAATAGGAGCATCGCTTACACGTAGACATAATTTCGTTATGTTTACAATGCAAAAGTTGCTGAATCACGTCTACAGTTGCATTTGGTGCAAAAAATGATAAAGCGAGCGACGGCGGTGGCCGCGGCGCCGCTCGTGCGTGCCTTGTAACGGTGGTGGTACACGAAATTAAAAAGTTGTTTTTATTGCCGCCGTGAGCTCAGTTTCATCTCGCTACAGTCCTATTTCGAATGTAATTGAATCGGAATGGATATAGAACATCGACATTTCATTGATGCTTAATTTGTTTGGCAAGAAATGATGTACCTACTGGACGTAATGGCAAAGAGTTTCTTATATAACAGCAAATTTGAATTACAAAGTAATCGAATAATATGATTGAAAAGCCTGTAACTATGCGTGAGTGTATAAGAACGAAAAAGTTAATTAATGGTATTTTGACAACAATTTCTACAAGTCTTCACAGAACAATAATGTAGTGACGAGTTAATGAAGTATAAACAAATGACTTATAATTAAGTCTTCACCATGTACTAGGTGACCAATCTTGATGCATGTTTGACAAGGTAATAAACTATATTAAGATTTAAAATGCTAGGTGTTAAAAATAAATTACGTAAAAGTTATTTACGCAAAAACCGGTCTGGCATCTTGTCGGTTACTGTGTTAAAGAACGTATTGCTAAATAAGTTATAGTTGGATCAGTGCTGATGACGGCTATAGGATTAAGAATGTAACGACCTTGCGTGGCCTTGCCGGTAACCAGTAAGACAGGGCGATGTCCGCAGTACCACGCCGCTTATTACACTAATGTAATCATAACTGCCTGCGAGATGTAATCAGATGCAACTTGAAACTAGATTGACTACTAGGGAATTGCATTTAGTCGGTAATAGAAGTTATACGTATCATTGTATTCGTATTTTTTGCGATATGAGTGCTGTGAATTAATGTCATCATGTGTACATCTGTAATATACACAAATAAATTGCCATAACATGAATAATACCGTGTAAAACATGATAAATATGCATTTATGTAAATATGTGTAAGATATCTAACTTGTTTGCCTACAAACCAATTAAATAATGTCTACCGTTAGCTTTTTCTGAGGTCACTTCCAACTTACTCTAGACTCTGTATTCTTCACACATATTTTATGCAGTCATTTGTTATAATTACAACTAGGTACAATGTACAAAATATAATATGCATAATAATGTAATTCTCCAATTTTAAATAAGTAGCACAAATGTTTTAAATTGTAAGCGTAAGATTATTAAAATAATTTAATATCACAGTTCTGTTAAGCGTTCTAGAATGAGTTTATTAAATAAAAAAAACGAATAAAAGAGCGGTTTTATCCATAACCTACCATCTATAAACGTAAAATACCTAACGGAAAGTCAATTTAATCCGAGGAAAGAAAGAGATAATAGTTTTGTAAAACGGCGCTCGACTCTATAAAGTCGGAGACTAGCCTACTTATGAAGCATTGCAAAGATTGTTTGGTCGCTTGTAAAAATGAATAAAACGAAAAGAATGCATTATATTACGACTCGGAGCTTTTTGTAAATTGTTAGTATTAGAACACAGATGATCGGATCGTGACTTGCTTCTTTACTCAGTGCAATTCTATGAAGCATTTCTGTAAACGCAAAAAATGCAAGAACATAATAACTTTCCAACAAAGCTTATATACATACTAAAGTATAGAGCTGTTCTTTATATTTTTATAGCAACAAAAAGTGCCCCATTAAGGACAAATTTAGCATTAAGTAATAATTTTAAGCGTGAGAAAAATTCAAGTCGGTTATTGAAGCGTTGCAAAGTCGTGTCATCGACTTAGCTGATGAATGTTTCAGTTTATTAAAGTTATCTAGAAATATAATCTCGGACTGGAAAATAGCGTTTTTATTTACAATAGTGATGCAATTAACGGTCGATTAAAGCATTCTCCATAACTTTAACAACTTGTTCTTTGCAAATATTTCACATTTTTCCTTTCCGGTTCATTGTAAAATCATGTGGGTAGGGTATCACGTAGGTTTAAAATATGCCATGATCAAGGCAAGTGTGACATGCCTTTAAATAGCCGGTCACTGACCCAAATGGCTGGGCTTTATTTGTTAGCAGCGATGCGATGGTCATTGCTTAGAAATGTCAATGTGCTCAAGTTGAAAATCTAGTCACACCTTTTTTTGATATTACTTAATTTAAATAATATTTTAATTGATATCATCACACGAACGTAAGAAAAACTTCAATATTTTATTATCTACGTAAGCATATTTTAATGAAAGAAACATTCACCAACGGTGATAACAACAATGTGTAAGTGAACGAACGAACGAACGAACGTCACGGTTCTTGACTCTTCCATTAGCACCCTTGGAAGTTTAACTGTTTTCCGACAATAGCAATTCCGTAACAATGTTGTACAAACAATGACACGAAATGAAGTTTATGTCTACGGAAATGCTCCAGATATAAATACAGTTAGACATTACAAATTACTGGCATAATAAACGTTATCTTCTTGAAGTCGCTTGAGAGAAATTACAAGTAAGAGCGTTCTATAGTGTAATTGGCACAACTTCACGACCGAACGCGAATCTAATTATAACGCCAAGACATCAGAAAATCACAGTTTCATATTATGTTAATGACGATGCGTCAGCAGCATTAACCTATAAGCTCTAAGCGAACGTTAGATGTCGTAAGCGTATCTATCTAGTGCCCATCTTTAGCGTGTGAAAATATAGAATTTCTCGAAGCGGCGAGCTTTGCACGTCTCTATGTAATTGCAGTACCCACGTTACACTTAGAAATCATCGATTGCAGTTGCATCGCCGCAATCTTGTATCAATTATGATGATACATGCTGAACACGCATATTCACTGAGTTTTATCATAGATTTACTTATTAATAGACTCTACTACACTGCACTCTATAATTTATAATTTGCATTTTTTTTTGTTTAGAACCACCTGCGAATCCGAGTGGCGAGTTGCCGGTAACTATTGAGCATCAGCAAGATGTTAACCTGGCTAGTAATCTGACTAGAAACGATGCGAATTGCGACAAAACTGGAACATGTTACGATGGTAAATTTTGCAATCATTCTCAAGTATCCCTGTAAAATTATACAGCCCGTGTTAATCATCATTTGCATTTCAGTGTCAGTACTTTGTAAGGATACGCGAATTGCAGTACAAGTTCGCACAAACAAGCCCTTCAATGGAAGAATATACGCTCTGGGCAGATCTGAGACGTGCAACATTGATGTAGTTAATAGCGATCTATTCAGACTCGACCTCACGATGGCTGGCCAAGATTGTAACACACAGAGTGTCGTAAGTGTTTATAAGTCATTATATTGTCATAAAAGTATACATCTGCAGGCAATTTGCAATTGTTTATCAGCAAAGACCTGAAATATGCATATGTTGTTACAGACTGGTGTTTACTCCAACACTGTCGTTCTGCAGCACCACAGTGTAGTGATGACTAAGGCTGACAAGATCTATAAGGTGAAGTGCACGTACGACATGAGTTCAAAGAACATCACATTTGGAATGGTGCCCATTAGGTTAGTAAACGCGCAGCGATTTAAAATATTTAAATTAGGTAGAAGTTTATCTTTTTATTTTAATATTGCCCTTTCTATCTTTTTGCCGTTATGTATTATAGCTGAGACCTACTTAGCAGATGGGAAACTTGTTTATATAAATCTTAAGAAATACTCGTAAACCAAAAGTTTAATGAGTAAAGTTAACTGTGTGAAGATAATTTTTATAATTTACAACGATGACTACGAATAAAAAATCGGGAAAATATGTCAGCCATTTAGTCAAATGTTTTATACATACACAAAAAGGTTGAAACTCTTCTGACCCAAAATCATCACTGCATAATACATGAATCATTTAGATTCAAGAATCAAGAACGTGATAGGCAAGACATAACACTTGCTGCTTCGTATGTATTTTTAATAGAGATCGGAGAAACGTGATCCATAATAATATAATATGATTGTAAATGATATGAATGGTTAAAATGATATGTTAGATATTCTGTTCAACACGAAGAATAATTGCTATGATTAGAATTAGAATAGCAGGAAATAGCGAAGTGGAATTTTATGTTGAACATTATTGCGTCGGTTAAGACACGGTTTGTCTGCTTGGACCATTAAAACTGTTTCGCCAGTTATGTACTCCATCAATAACGAGAGATAAAGAAAAAGTTAACGACAAAATTTGTTTAGACTAATTCACAAGATTTAAATCAGATTTATTACCTGCAAATATCTAGAGATTTTTTATTTTGAAATTTTATTAGACATCTATAGATAACTTGTGTAAAAGGATATTTATGAAGATTGGTAATTTTAATAGAGATCCGGAGATGATTTCAATCACGGCCGCTCCGGAGGCGCCTCCGCCGCGCATCCGCATCTTGGACAGCCGCCAGCGAGAGGTGGAGACTGTTCGCATCGGAGACCGCCTCACCTTCCGTATCGAGATCCCAGAAGATAGTAAGTGTTACTTATTTGTTTTACACTACACTTATTATACTTTATACATTCTTTAATCTTACATCGTAAAAAACAAGTTTTTTTATAATTCAAATATATGGATTCGGTATGTGCGACACTGTCCGCAATTCGAATTTATCTTGAAAGTCTAATTAACGAGGAATTCATTTATAAATAACTTACATTTTTTTCTCAGCTCCGTATGGCATCTTTGCACGCAGCTGTGTGGCTATGGCTAAGGACTCCAAGAGCACATTCCAGATCATTGATGATGACGGGTAAGATAAAGAAAACTATACATTATATTTACATTTTAAATTAATCTTGTATTTACACATTTGTTTTACTTTATAGATGTCCCGTTGATCCATCAATTTTCCCGGCATTCACTCCTGATGGCAATGCTCTCCAATCCATCTACGAAGCTTTCAGATTCACCGAGTCTTATGGAGTTATATTCCAATGTAATGTCAAGTACTGCCTTGGACCTTGTGAGCCAGTAAGTATAAACTGTTTTAAATTTGATATAAGAGTGATCTAAGCTGTAGCTATTTCTTACTTTACGAAGTTTGAGCAAGGTACTAAAATCGTTTAGCATAATATCTACAACATAATTCCTATAACCATAAACCGGTTTTCATAATGTTTAATGATGAATGTGAATATTGATCTCGGTTTTGAGTAAGTAAGCAGCATTTTAAAAATAACTTTTATTTTAGGCTGTATGTGAATGGGGCAGAGAGTCGATCGAGTCTTGGGGAAGAAAGAGGCGTTCTTTGCCTCACAACGAAACCGGTGAAGCCGCAGCTCAAGAGGAAGATATGAATATTTCTCAGGAAATTTTGGTTCTTGACTTTGGAGATGATAGACAAAGTACAGATTTCCTACGTTCTGACAAACCAGGTGGCACTGCGTCTGAAGCTAATTTCGGAGGTAAGGATATTGGTATAACTACTAATATATTTTGCTATTTAAACTTTAATGTTCAGTTTATCTAACTGGACTCCGGGGTTTCGACCGCTCACCTCTCCAGTAGGATTTCTGGGATAAAGCATAGCTATGCTATGCCCTTTCTCGTGTTTCAAACAATCTCTATAAAAAATTCATCCAAATCGGTCCAGTAACTTCGGAGCCTATTCAATTGAAACAAACCTCCTCCTCTTTTTAAGTTAGAATTTTACATTATTATCAAAGTCATAATTTCGTTGATCTTCTTAATTAACAAACTATATTTTTCCTTTCAGAAAAGACAGTCACTATCGTGGAACCATGCCCCAGCAAAGGGTCAGTCCTCTTATTAGGAGTAGCATGCGCTCTACTGGTTCTTCTATACATTGCTACAATTTTCTGTTACTACATGCGCAAATGGCTAGCGCCACCTAAGCATTTGTAATATAAGTTTCACATTGATGTTTTTAATAAAACCTAGGAGATTTATGGAACTTGCAGCATAATCGATCATGTGATAAAAATGACTGATAACTGAAACTTATGTCATGTAATCCATCCATAAATGTAACTGAAGTAGTTAATAAGGGAATCTATCGTGGTGTACCTACATTATGTCGTGTAACTTGTAACCACCGCGTATTGCGTTTACTAAACATTATCTGATGCATTTATAAGCATTTAATATTTTAGATGTATGATTAGCCGTAGGTACAAATATAAACTCTTTCTCAACTTGCATTTTGCTTGTTAGAAATTAATTAGTACTAGACTTTTACAGAAGTTGCATTTATTATTAATAAGTCTTAGATAGGTCAGCTGTAATTAAAAATTGTAAAATGGTTTGGAATAATCCCTTAAATTTATTCATGTGCCTGATTAATAATTGTGAATTTAAATTAAGGGGATTATTCTGATATTAGATATTGGTTCAATCGTAATAGTATTTAATCTGTGCAGACAAATTCTATACATTTGTGTCCAACTATTATGTAAAAGGATTTTGATGTATACTACTTAGGTTAGGTTTTTATACAATAACATTAAGCATTTATTTGTAAATATACAGACTTAATGCTGGCGCTAAGCTCCTCTATTACTGTCAATTATTATCTATGCCTTGACGAACTTTCAGTTGGGTTTTGAAGAAATGGAAAATTAGTAAAATTTAAATTTAGCACAAAAACAAGATACTTCTCTGTTTCTCTTAACCCAACTTGAGACTTCTTCTTTATTTATTTAGGATAATTGCTATTTATTATTTGACTTATTTAATAAATAAAATTTTGTACAAATTATAACTTTTTTTATTTCATCACATTTGTAAACTAAAACAACATCTAATAAAATATTCTATAGGAACAATAAATACTTATACAGTTGTAGTTAATAATTTGCTATAAACATTGCTTAAAATATCTTCTTGCATTTCTGAATTTATGTCTTCTGACTTACAGTTGAATACTTTTTCAAAATTCTTAAGAAATATTGGTGTGATTTTGTCTGTGGAACATACAACACCAGTCTCTTTGGTTAAAGATGTGACACCCTTATCATCTATGCCACAAGGGTCAATGTGGTCAAACCAGGACAGATCATTATTACAGTTCAATGAGATTCCGTGGGTGGTGACATATCTAGATGCGTGAATACCAATAGCAGCTATTTTGTTGTCATCAACCCATACTCCTGTGTGGGGACTTCTATTTGCTTTTATTCCTGGAATCAAAGTATTGTGAAATGAGATCAACTTAAACAGTAGTGGATTGAATATAGTAAATTTCAAGAAAATATTCGAAATCATGAAATATAGACCATCAGGTAAGAGGCCCTCTTAACATAGCAGACAGAGTATAACTCTTACCTAATTCATCACACAAATTGATGACTGTTTGTTCCAAGCTATTCACATACCACTTAACACTTGTTTTATAATGTTTTAAGTTAATGATAGGGTATGCTACCAATTGACCAGGCCCGTGGAAGGTAATGAGACCTCCGCGGTTTGTTTTACGGAATTCTGCACCTAAGTCTTTCAACCTTCGCATTTCCTCGTTTGATGTGTCGTCTCTTATACCTGTAAGTTAAATTATCAAGAATGAATACGCGTGCATTAGTTGTCCTTTATTGATGATAAGACAAAACATAATTTATTCTTATTAATTAGACTTAACTTAGCATACACACATAACTTAAATGTGAGAATTTATAAGGTATATGTATTTATTTCTCATCTTTAAATATTTTAGCATACAGTTCTTAGCTACATTTAAATTCAAAAAGCATTCTTCATAGAGGTTTTAGAATCTAATATTACAAAAGGAAACTCACCAACAGTGTACACTGGTTTGTGTTCTACAAGAAGTAAAGTATCAAAATCAGCATCTATTCCTTTCATCATAGAATCTAAATGTTTCCTTGCTATGGTCATTTGAATTTTTAAGGCTGTATCGTAGCTCATAAGACCTAACCTCCATACCTTTACCATTTTAAAATATTATGAATGAAATGTAAATAATTAAATGTACAAGAATGTTACAAATTTAGAGTTTACATATGTGACGAATTATTTTTCTTGAAAATTAAATTTTGAAATATGGATAAAATAAACAAAAACAAATGAATTAACATAAAAACAATAAGTTGTCAATGTCAACAAATGACTTTGAGAATGGATTATTGCCATCTAATTTTTTTACATTCATGTGATGTATTTACTTTGAGTATTATAATTTAAAATTATTTTATGTTACTATTAAAATAAAATAAAAATGCCTAGAAACTGCAATATAAAAATATTATATAATAAGGAGTTTCCTACCAGCGTCCTCTAGGGTAGACTTTGTGTAATCATTACGAAAACCCGGGAATTAGTTTGATTCACTTAATTCTTCTACTCAACGTTTGGTGGCGCTAAAAACAAACTGGCCGATTCTTATGTTATTAAATACAGGTGATACTTGGGTATGTAGTATAGGACAAAGTTTATGGGTTTCAGTCTACCCGGTTTTCTCGTGTGTACTGTTCGTAGGGCGGTGTTTTGAACGTTACGTAAACCAGCTGATAATATAAACATTGGATGAAAAATATTTGTCTCACTATAAATGTTTGAAAAACTATATTTGATATTGTTTATTAATTATTTAAAATATTCCCATTTTAATCTGAATGTTTATAGTGGATTAAATTATTTTGTTTGTTAGTTATGCATTTTTATTAATTAAAAGACGCTTTAAACTAATTTAAATTAATTATAAATTTAACGTAAAGTGGTTTTATTATTACCTATGTCGTGCTTGGACAAAGTGTTAGTGCGCCCAGACATGTGGAATTCAATAAAGCGATGACAGCAGGGGTAATTAAATCATTTACTTGTTAATTAATATTTCAGTAGTTATCGTAGTATCGAAGCGGATGATATATGTGTGGAGGTTATTAGTTATATACTTACTTTAAAACTTTGTTAATCTATTTACTTACTCCTAAAATTGTAATCAATGAAAGGTTTGAGCGTGTGTCTGGAAAATTAATATAAAATTAAAATTGAAATTACTTTCAGATATTTTCAGAACGTATCTTTGAACAACATGGGAAAGCTTTTAAACAGTTTTTTTTTGTGTCTTTATTATCAAAATGAAAGATATACTGAATTTTGATATAAAGTTTAATTATAACATGGCATATTCATTAATTTAATTTTAACAATACAAAAGCCGCTCATTGTCCACGAGGTTCATAGGAAGAGGGTATGCACGTACAGCCCCTTGTAATGCACTTAGTACTCTCGATAACACGGTACAGACCACTTAAAGCTCTTCAATTTGCCCTCCCTCCTGATGAAAGGTTTAACCTCCATAGTCACTTATGACTTAGGTTCGATTTAAAAAATTTCATAAATTAATTATATTTCAATTTTGAGATATATAATATAATTTACGTTTTATTAAATTAACAATATTTTGAGTAAGGTATCTTTAGGTAAATGCGAAAAGTATTTCGAATATCATAGTATTAGGAAAAGTAAAGTATAAAAAACAAAAACATATTTAGGAAGCGCTGACTTGATCTCCAATTCAGTTGAAGCAACACATCGCTATTAAAGATACAGGAAATAGTGATAAGTATTTACTATATCTTAATAAATAATTGACAGCAAATGATATAAAGTAACTTGTTGAAAGACAATAAGGCGAAGATACCAAATGTAAGCATATTTTTAGTTGCGTAATTTTTGTATGTAGTTCAGTCAACAGCCATCACATAATACGATTCAATCTGGTTTGATGCCTTATATATTATGTGCCATGTTAAAGGTGGTCTATCCACGTTGCCACTTCCAAATTCAGAACTATTGGTTATACTTATATATGGCTACCGCAAGGTAAACAAGTGTCTATGAGGTGTGACAGGAAGAGCTTCCCGTGAGCTAATTATAGCGTGGGGATGGTGTGGGGTGCGCGTGCGCAGGTCACTGACTGGATATCCGATGTTGAATAGTAGAAAAAATATGAGCAATTAATTTTGGTGACTTTTTATAGTTCCGCGTGGTCCTTGAGTACACTTTATAGTTCAGTATATTTATATATTTATCAAGTAATAAAACATATATCTACCGGCGATTTAAACCTTAATCATTGTTTTAATTTTACATGCATTTATGCGTAAAAATATAATTCGTATTACAATTGTTGTGTTAAACCTATATCAATATTTTTTTTTCAACTAGGAACCGGTATGATTAAAGTAAATAATTTTAAAAATTGAAGGAAATGGTATGAATTTATTTAAATAATAAATTATTATGATTATTCTTATTTCTGTTGTTTTTGCGTGCATACCAAAAATTAGAAGTATTAAATTAATTTACAACTAAATATTGATATAGCTTTGACTATAGTACATAAAATTTTACCGAAATTACAAATACTTTAAGTGCTTTCCTACACTAGTTCAGCAGAAGGGAACTACCAAAAGAGGAGAATAAAGAGAGACTAAAACACGGCACTTCTGCAAATTAAGCAATTAACAAAAGCAAATTTTATTAACTTAATACCACTAAAAGTGTGAATATCCAGTGCTTCACAAATTAACCTCACTTTAAACTGAGCAGAAGTTGCACCTCAAAACAGACAAGTTGGAAACTTTTAGCCCCCGAGAGTCGAGACCAATGTCAAGACTTGACTCATATATTTGTTTAAAAGGGGCCCAAGTTTGCAAAGTAACATTCTGGTATTAACTCAGGTTGCCATGGCGACGGCGCAGTAGGCTCGAGTCCGTGACGGGAATCTCAACATTGGATCGATTTCGGCTTTACACTTTTTCGGTGATCTCAAAGGCTTTAGTGGATCTGAGTCATCTAAAAATGTTATCACACTTGATATTTTAAAGAATTGTTTATATTTTTTTGCAAAAAATGGGAGCAATTTTGTGATCCATAAAAGTATCTTACTTTCCTATTGATGTAATATCTCGCGCCAATATTATTAGGGACTGTTATTTATTTGTTATGACTATTAGATGTTGTCTCATTCAAAGCGATTTTGTCGATCCTACCTCATATATTTAGAGTATATTAGATTTCTAAATAATGTTTTTCTAAAAAAAAATAATTGAAAGCATACATTGAAATTATAGGCAAGCGACGTATGTGGTGAACAATATTTTTTTCTAAGACTGCCGTTAAGTCTTCACTATCTACATTCTACATTTGATAAGTTTACCATTTATACATTGTTGATACTTGTATAATATTATCTATGTTACGTAAAGTAGAAACAAATATGCTCTTGTCTTATAGTGCGACTCAATTGCCTTATTTAAAATATTTTAATTGAAATGTCAAGCATCCTGCTCGCCATTTAATTTATAAAACTACCGTTTCTAGTTAGTTAGGTACACTCATAGAGCTACAGAGTCGGGGTCTTTTTAACGACGTATCTTGTTCATGTAATCATGTTAACAATAGTCGTAAACTGAATTTTCTGCATACTATGTCTAAATTTTGGCTGTCAGTAGAGTGACCATTACTTCAGGATTAAAGAAGATAATAAATTTAACATAAGTAACGAAGTTTAATTTCGTTTATAATATGAGAAAATAATATAAGTGTTTAAGAATTTGAAATTTTTAATAATATTTGTGTATGAATATCACATTATGGTCATGGTCTTAATCATGGTCATTAATGTACTTATAATATGTCAGCCACATCATAGTCCGATACGCACATGATGATATTATATTTTAGAAGATTATTGTCGGACCAACCTTCATATTCTGTTTCGATACATTTTAAATCGAGATAGTCAATTCTTAATTCATAAAATAATTGGCACGTGCGTCAATTTGTCGTAAATCCCATCAACTATTCAAAAACTAGGTCATGTAACTAATTTTAACACCCTAGAATATTTTTGCTATAAGCCGACTAAATCCAATTAAGATATTTTGCCAGGTTATGTACAGTAAGTTTACCCATTTTTCTACTATTTCATGGTAACTCTAGTTTCAACTAATTAAGTAATAAAAACGGCGTTTCCTCAGAAGTGTTATTTTGTGGCGCGGCCCGGCGAGCTCGAGAGTTATTACCATTCCAGCTTTTAATTATTCAGAGCCCTTCCAGACTTTTCCAACTTCAGTTAAACATCTGGTGCTACGGTTTAACCAGCTAACACAAGACATATTTTCAGGCATACTTTATATATATTTTAGGTATTAGACGCTAGTACAGACGTTAAAATCTATGAACTAAGGACTAAGTTAAATACATGATAGGCAACAGACATTGCGATGTCTGTAGCCCATGAATAAATTTATCAATTAGTGATGACGTCGGTTATTCAATGTTCGAACCATTTTAGTGATAGATACTTACAATTTTTAAATTGCATTAGCATTAGTAAAACCAACTTCGAAGAATATATCAACTTTGAAAATATTATATTCGAATATATGTATATCACAACCTCAAAAAGTCACTGAGTAGGTATATCATGTCATTGGGTACTAAATTTATGTAATCCACCCATATAAGCTACCCATAAAATCCATATATTTAACCTCAGTAACATGAAACGGAAACCTCTACAAATCGGAGTTACTCCGTTACAGGTTGTTCACTGAGGCTAAAAGTTTCAACTTTCGCCAGTAATCCTGTGCCAGACGAGAGTGGTTCAATTATTTAATAGGATTACTATTTTTGTGGGCCGAAAAGTTAATGAAGACCGCCATTACCGTAGCTTTTAACTGGAATTTGCAGTTGGAAACACATGTATGAAGATTACTTTCAACGTTAAATCTAGAACTATAGATATCTCAGTAGCTAGTAAAAAGTAAACCTACAGAACATGTATTTTGTTACTGAAAAGTGTCAAAACTGATATATTAGTATTATATGCACAGGATTCTATACATATTTATAGAGTCCACCAGTTAACATTGTTACTCGAATGACTCCATACTAAAATACTTGCTACTTTACAAATATACACTATGTTGATATTCACACAGCTTTAAAGGAAGCGCTTTCTATAATAAAACTTTGTTGTCGGTTTTTTATGCTATAGCCGTTGTCGGTAAGTTATAGTTATTTTCTTTTAGTCTATAAATAAAATTTCTTGTTTTTCACAGTTGTGGTCGGCGCAAAGCGCGGGCCAGTAAAATGAGTGGGGAAGGAGCACGCAGTTACTCCTTTGACGAAACTGTACAAGTAAGTTTAACATTAAAAATATTTCTGATGTATCATATAGATAACACGAAATATTACCACCTGACCTAATAACATTAAAATCTAGAAGAAATAAAACTAAAAATATATCTGTACTACAGGGAGACATTTTTAGTTTGTTTCTTTCCACGAACCCGTTACAAAAAATAATTATTTATCATGCTATGACCGTATCACTTTGTTCGAAAATTTAAAATTAAGAGTTATAATGTTAGAGGTCAAACTTTACTTACAACGATTAACCTCGAAGGCACTTTAGTACAGCCTGAAAACACAGGCTCGATAGTTGACGTGCTGCAAATTTGTCTCATATTTTCAGTTACAAACGTATCATATTCGTGAAGCAGTTTGAATTCAGGATTTCAGAATGTTTCTCTCGGGATGGTTCATAACGACACATTAGCCAACACGGCCACATTTACCTTTATTAATGAGTTACAGGGCTTCGCGCTTACGAATTTTCTCATATATTCTTCGGACAGGTCAATAAAGTATTGTACAGAAATATAATAATTTACTCATCGCACATTTAACATTGAAACCGATTAAACAAGATATATTATTCACTATTGATGCATAAAATATAAATATTAATGTTCATGAATTATAGGAAACCGCCGTAAATGTACTTCAGCAGCTACGACTACTAGACTTTCAACATCATTTTAGAAGACAATTTTTTTAATACGAAAAGAAACCTTCCAAATGGTGTATTAATTATGCTGTTAGTTTAAAAATTAGGTTAAATCATGTAGGTGGGACTAATGTAGAATAAATAATAGCTATTAAATGTTTCCGCTTCCAGCTTTAATTTGCAATATAGCGTCTTATCTTCGCGGCAGTGGAGGCTTTATTTCCAAGATACGATATTCCCCCGGGCCCGCGACCATTTATCAGGCACGACCCACATTGGCGCGACATCTGGCAAACGCCACCCCTGCGTTATTGGCGTGATTACTGCGAGATATTATTGTGAAATATTTCCGCAGATAGCACCTATTCTTCTGTGTGAACATTGTAAGAAAGCACCCTTTATAAAACTATTACCAATTCAAGACGCTCGACTCTGAAGTTTTCCTTTTACGAACGGCTACAGTGACTCACAATTCGTTTTCTTATCGAGGGACACAACGCCGTGCTTGAATTTTGATAAGTACAAGTAAAATATGATCATCTCTAAACCTTTATAGGATAGAGACAGAACTGTGCTTCTCTCGGTAGCAACACAGATTGTCTCAGTCCATATCGACAGTAAAGGCAATTTCTGTTTTACATTTAGTATTTTTTATTCAGCCTGCAATAAACATAAATTTTGCAAGAAGGGATTGGAAGCACGGCTCGCGCTAAGATTAGCTATGTTATTTATTTACCGTTCCGTTTTTATCTTGGGCTAAGACAATTTATTGCATTTTTGTTATCAGCTTGACCGGAGATTGGCTTGGCGAATTTGATTAACGAAGTATTCCTGCGGCAAGGGTTGGGTCTAACGTGGCCGTGACGCATTAGGAGGCGAGGGCCTGAAAATCGAATTTTCCGCTACATGCTTCCGCATTTCGGTACCTTTGTGCCTTTGTTGGGCTTTTCAGAGCGTGTCGTAAACACAAACATTATGATGCCACGTCCTTACATCATAAAAAGTATCCTTTGTAGCCTTTGTAGTCCTGCCTTTAGCGAATTATTTCAAATTAGGTAAAATACGGATTCGCTACGAGGTCTCTTATAAAAATCATTTCTAAACAACATAAAGTATTTAAATGATTGTCTTAACACAGGCCTTTGAATTGGGCTTTCAGGGTAAAACCCTTAGTTATAAGGAATATCATAAATGTTGAATCGAGACTCGAGGCCGATTTTCATGAAAATAAAAAGTGCGTCATGCGGGCCAAAATACAAACCCGTTCATCCACGCCATACAACTGTGAATTAAATATAAGTAAAATCGCAAAAATGAAGTTTTTCCTCGACTCTAGTTTTCAATATCAAATTTTATTGTTGTAATTAGGAGCACTATCTTTCGGTGATATTTCACTGGTACTATAACACAGGGTGTTGATTTTTTGATTGCTTCTGACTCGGTTACTCAATTTTTCAAAAAAACAATGATGCGTTATTAGTACATACAGTTTTTATTAGTATATCAGGAAGGTGTTTTGAATTAAGAATGATGCCTATAATAATCACGCTTGTGTGAGATCTCCTAAAAATAATTGACAATTTTACTATATCATCTCATCACATAATAGTTAATACAGCTAGCAGGTAATTTAGTTCAGCTTCAATTTAGTCATAGCAGTTAGAGAGATCGTTTACGGATGCGCCAGTTGTTTCATTTCGGGATATTGCTTCGCTAATATGTAGTTGAATCTCTACACACTTGTTATATTACTTGTTAAGTTTTAGTAGAAATACTTTTTAACAACATGCACTGTGAATTTATTTTTACATGAACTTTTATATACCATCATAAAACTTTAATAGGTTTTATCAAATATTTTTGTCATAATATTAATAAATATATCGGTATATTTTAAAGTATAGATACTAAAATAAATATTTCTAAATGAATATCAATCACTGTTTGATTAGAATGCCATCTAGTATCGAGTAGCGATAGAAACGCCAACTTTAAACAGATTGTACTCGACCACCCTTTCCCATTTATTCCCCATATATGGTAATAGATGGCAATGTTCAATTTTAATTGTGTTAGTATCTTCTAAATAAAATAGATTTAGTAGATATATTTTACTTGTTTAAATAATAAAATATTTTATTAAGATTTTTATATTTTACAACAATGAAGGTACTGTACACTAAAATAAATAATAATTAAAATTTAAACAAAAATGAAAATTTATTTCATTGAAGCGATGATTTGTTTTGTCCAAATAACACACAGTTTAAATGTCTCATGAATATTATTTTCCATAAGTTAGCTGTAAGAAAAAAAAAAAATAAAATTCTTCAAAACGTTATTATTACTGAAATGTGTTTTAAAACAATAAATTGTTGATATGAATCTCATCGATAAGTACGATGACATTGTCCATTTGTCGCAATTAACAACTGAAAGTTAATCTAGCGTCCCCCGCGTGGCGTCGCGCCGCGCTAAATCACCGGCGACTGCACTGTGACAGCCTGCTGCAGTCCACCTCGAATTGCATGTAAACATTGTATCGATACTGCAATAATCGTCACGTCGCTGTGTTATGTGCGTGTGTATGGTATACTGTAGTGTAGTGTAGTGTATTGCAGTGTAGTGTAGTGTCATGTAGTGTAATGTAGTGTAGTGTAGTGTAGTGTAGTGTAGTGTAGTGTAGTGTAGTGTAGTGTAGTGTAGTGTAGTGTAGCATTAATACTAAATCAGCGGTGACTGCGCTGTGACAGCCTGCTGAAGTCTACCTCGAATTGCATGTAAACAAGAGTAAGTAAGAGTATAGTACATGCATTTTAGCGTCTCTGGTTAAAAATATATATATACTTAAATAAACGTCACAAGCGATTCGTTGAATTTTATTATTTTTTGGACGTAGTAATATTTCGTCTCGAGTACCGGTCAACACATAAGTATTTATTGAAATATTCGCAGCAAAGCAATTGAAACAATTAATATCGCCTCTAACATTTCATCGATTCTGTAATAATCGCTACAGCCGCTGTTGTAAGCGAAGACCGTATTCTCCAGAATGACGTCGTAATTCGTTTGTATTTATTCTTTGTATTAAACATTTTCATAGTACATATATAGCTTCTTAAACATTGAAACAGATAAGATTATGTTAACGTAGAGTATATAGCAGTATAATAAATATTACCTTAAATAGTATGTAAACTTTTATCGATACTACAACAATGCTACGAGCGCTACGAGCGTTCTGAGCATTAAGTACCGTTCTCTGGAGTATTGAACATGACACTTTCGGTATTTATCGTGTAAAAGTTTGAGTATGGTAATTTATAAAATAAAGATTTTTTGATATCGTCGTACGTGATACGAAGAAATTTTATTTATTTCGCTTTAAAAAGTCTAAAATCCTACTGATAATATAAATGCGAAAGTTTGAGAGAATGTATGTATGTATGTATGTTTGTTACTCTTTCACGCAAATCTACTGAACCGATTATGGTGAAACTTGGTATACATATAGATAAGGGTTCAGGTTAAAATGTGGGCTACTGTTAATGCCACGGGATCAGAAGATACGCGAGTGAAACCGCGGGGCGCGGCTATTCTTAAATAATTAATGGGTCTACGATACATTTTTAATATTATGGAGATAATTACATCCGAAATATGATATCTAATTGCTATTTTGTATTTAAATAGTTATAAAAACACAATATAGTTTAGTTTTGATCCAGAATTACATCAGTTTAAAAAATCTATCATGATATATCGGTAAATATAATGTTAAATACCTAAGTACATGACATATTAAAGCTGTATGAATTCTCGAATCTTTCCTTATACCAGATTGTTCTCGCTAAGAAAGATAAATACGAACAGACTCGGCGCGTTTTCCCAACCTGAAGGCGATGACGTCACCCCTCTTTCCAATGCTCCAATCCCGTATTGTCCCTACGATTCACACGATGAGATCATACTTCTCAAAATTATTTAGCCATTTTATTAAATTCAAGTTTTTGTTTCAGTAATCACAAAGAAAAAAGTGAAATCGTTGTAAATATTAAGTGAATATTTAGAAATATAGTTGATGCTTAAGTTCATTTACATTTATGAAGATTAATTTTCATTTATCATATGTCACAAATAATACAACAGAACCAATTTTAACTGTATTTGACAAAAACATTAAAAACATAACTTTTATATATCAGTAATACAAGTAAAAAAAATAAAATAGCGTATAGTGGAATAAAAGTTTGACAATCTCATCGGATTTGAAGAAATAAACGATCCCCTTCTTACAACAGTAATCCGAAGTAGTGGTCGATGTGTTCACAGGGTGCTCTACAAGATATCGCTCTTATATTTATGACTTTTCCTCCTAATGCACTGAACGTACAATTTGACAATAGTTTGAAGAACAAAATGTTTTGTTACACTGTAATAATAGTATTTTCAATTTGTAGATCTAAAACTAGAATTATTGAAGGAAATATTTAAAATTTTGCAAACAAAAAACAATCTTTTATTCGCAACTTCCGTGATCCAGAATAAACATTATATTTCGTTTCCTTTTTATAATTTATTCTACGAATTCCTTTAATTTTTCTGTGTAACATGTAGGGTAGGGATTTTATGTTGCCCTTCTCGTATAAAAAAACTATTTAATCATTAATTTATCATCCAACATTTTGAGTTCCAATTACGATAAAATACATAAATATACAAAGTTTGAAATTTTAAGCACCCTGTAGTGGATGCACCGTTGCACCGGGGCCGGGGTCGCAAATGCAGCGCCTTAATCAAGCCCAAGCAATTTATGACTGCCACACCATTTCGGTGGGTGATTCTATAGAATACAATACAATAAGAAAAGTGCGTTGATACCATATAACGTCATGAGAAAAAATTAATGAAATTTATAAATACAATAATTCGGAGTGTTTTTTTATTGAATTCACTGATATGATATAACTTTTGTTGAGGAAATTTAAGTAGTCGTAATTTTGAGTTGATTGGAATGGATTGAGTTGTAACTTTCAAAATTTTGCTCAATGTGTAATAAGAATTACAATAATTGAACGAATACATGAAATTTTTTAATTTTCTTTTCTTCTGACCCTGTTTTTTTATACGTCACGTTTATTCTTTTTAACAGAGTGTATTCCAAAATTATGTATTTTCATGTTTTTCAAGGGCAATCGTAATGATGTTAAAAATTATTCAAAATTTATTCCGGTTATAGAAAAATTAGGTCTAGCTTTAGATTAGTTAAAATACTTTTTATATTTTTAGTTTTTCAACGCGAAGGCAGTCTCGGCATAGTATTTCACGAAAATTCACGTGATCACAATCTTTCATGGCAAATTGAACCATCATCGAAACACAAAATCTATCATTTTATGCACTTTTCTAACGGAATACATAATTTGAAGTGCACTATAGAACCCAAATACGAAAATAATAGTATCAAAGTTATTCATTATTTCCGAACTCATCCAAGCAGACTGACCATTGTAGTGTACGTAACTTCTAGCCTAGTTCATGAAATTAAAAAAAAACACGTAATTCTGGAATGCGCCCTCTTAATCAAAACAATATTTTCAAATGACGTAGACCTACTTTCATGAGAATAATATTGTTGGCGAGAAGTTGGGAATGTCCCAACCGAATTGTCTTAAGTTGTGGGGCGGCGCGCCCCCGTCCGAGGTGCCTATATTACAACTTTTTGCGACGTGCGGTCGTCAACACTGACTAATTTTATAAACTTATTTTAATCAAAAGTTAAAAAGGTATAAAATAATAACGAGCTTTGCGATGCTTTTATTGCATTAAGTGAAATTGCAATTCAGAGTGATAATATTTGAATATTTTTGTGTAACTATTTCGAACAACTTGTATATGCACTATTCTTAAAGTTAAAATAAAGGGCAATGTTGACGTTGCTCATTAAACTCTAGCCATACATAGTCTAGACTCCCTTCAGCCTAATCCAAATTGACGGCAGGAGGTTACGTGTCCTGCATTATCTGGGACTAATTGCGTTTAAGGTTTGATGGTAATGGAACATAATGGGGAATTTTATTTGACATCAATGTTTGTGAAGTTCATCAGGTTACTAAACACTTCAAGTAAATATTTTGATGTGTTATGTACTAGACAAAGTGCTTTTGCAAGATTTTTTAAGCTAATGTATAGACTGATTTGGATGAAATTTTGTACAGAGAGTATTTGAATTCAAGAAAAGACATAGGATAGTTTTTATCCCGAATATTAAATTCTACTAATAAATAAACAATACGATAATTTTTATCTTGGTGCACACAATTATTTAACCATAATATATTAAACAAATACTATTCCTTCTTTTTTTTTAAATATTAATAGTGTGTAGTTCGTGACACGACATTCCATTTCAGATTTGTGTAAGGAACGACGACAAAATCCGCTAAGTATGAATCCATTAAAATGTGCATACAAAATGCAAGTCACCTAGGGTGAGTGAGGGCTATAAGCTTGTTGTAATTTATAAGAGCACCGATGCGGAAAATGAATTAGTAGTGAACTTGTGCTAAATAAGGATAGTTAAATTTATTCATACAACCCGAAGAAAGTAAAGAGATCATGTATCTAGTGTCCATACATAGATAATCAAGATATGCCTGACGATCGGAAAATATTGACCTGAAAGTTATAAGAACCAATGCTATAACTTATTTATTTTATAAATCTCACCCGTTTAAGACAGTAAAGAATATTTAGAAAAATAAACTTTTAAAATCATCAGACATTAATGATTTTATACAAAGTCCTTTCACGTACTTGTAGATGTGTAGAATAAAGATCTAGTGTAATCGGATTGTTAACAATGTCATGATTAAAAGATTAAAAACGAGGATGGACAAAAGATAAATAAGCGTAGAAGATGAACACATTTCGCCCATAGAAACCTTTAATTATCAATAAATCCGGCTTTCCCAGAAACCATAAGTATGCAGCGAGTCCAATATTAGTATCAATGACAGTGATATTTTGTCAAAGGTTTTGGAAGGAAATCCGGTTTTCTATGTTCGCTTTAGATGTTACTAAGAATACGCAATTTTGTCATATAGCGAAATGTACACATGGGACATAATGGCAGAATGCGGTAATGCTCATTCCACATTCTATGAGCACGCACTCAACAAGCCTGTCTCGTGGGCCTTGTATTAAGGGACAAACTTTGGACAATTTTCTTAGATGTTGTAGTTTGTGTAAAATACCTTTTTTGTGCGTACATATATTCGTCTCAGCCTTCTAAAGTAAAATTGTGAAAAGTTTATTTTCAAAATTTATACAAGTTTTCAGAGCATAAAGGCGTAACATAAAGTGAAAGAATTAATCTAGTTCGCAATCCGCCCTGAATTGTAAGCCTGCGGAGACTGAACGCAACTGAAGCTAAACACCGCAATCGTCTAATGAACGGAACTTATTAGGTTACTAGATATAGTGTCCCAAGACAAGGTAAAAGAACTGCAAATGCGCATCTGCGGGCGGCGGGGAGGCTGTTTTTCCGACAAGGGCGGCAGTGCGCGGCGCGCGCCCGCGGACACCACGCGAGTGTACCTCCCATTGTTTTCGACACGCGGATTGACGTTTGTGATAACTTGCTCAACTGTGTTTGTGTGTGTGAAAGTTTTGAATAAACATATCGGAGTTTATGAGTATTAGTATGTGTTGTTTGTGAAAAACATGTTTATGATTTTGGAACAGCGTTCGATTTTTATATTTGTTTTTGCTGTAATAGTATTTTCTTTAGTAAATTGTAATTATCAATAGTTTTAAAAATTAAACCTTTTTTAATTTTTGCAATGGCAAGCAATGTCAATGAGGCTTTAAATTTAAAGTCGTTGTTTATATTGAAGTATAAATTAAAAAGCGTGTGAATGAAAATCTCTGAAGAAAAAATAATTTGCATATCCTTGGCTCAAAATAATTACTTACACCAGCTCTATGCAAATGTCTCATTATTCCGGACCTCGTGTCACTCTAAATAAAGGCACATATTTTTAAAGGAAAAAGAGCACGTTCAGGCTATAAATTCTAAACTAAAATTAGTTAAAATTATTTACAAAAACTAAGGAAAATCCAGATATGTAAAATTTTAAATTTAGTTTTCCAAAAAACCTTAAGGAACGTTTATAATTTTTATACTTTCATAGTTAATATAAGTCCAAATTGAAAAATAACAAGACCTAAATGAAAGATGATAATCTTGACGTCCTTTCATACATGACAGCACTGTTTCTATCCATTTATTAGTCTGCTAATAAATTAAAAATGAAATGTCACGTTAAAAAGTTCATAGAAATGATGGATAAGTTGAGTGAAGTGAGTCACTAATTCACGCTATTCATGTTTGCTTTACTCGTCATTCATCGGACCAAAGTAAAATTATATATTAATTTGTAATAGTACAGGATTGTACTATTGAGAAGTATACCAGGGCACTTTTCATAAATTATTTATTACTAACGAGTTGATTTTTCGTGAGTAACTTCCTTTTGATTAGACGCCAATTTTTTTTCTTACAGTAATGTTGGCAAATGTTAGCATAATAGGAGTAGCAAGGATAAAATAAAATGTTGATTTCATCAATTTTAAAAATATATTACTTACCGTATTTTCCTTTGTTTATTTACGAGCTAGTTATCTTAATAACGTGAAAGAATATTTGTTCTACAAAATATAAAGTTTTGTTAGGGGGTCCCCCCTCTCCAACATATATCATAAACAATATCATGAAAATTTTGTAAAACCAGTTGATGTATTTTATTGGTTAGCTAACATTTGCATGGCTTACCACCCACATTGTCCTACAAATTGGGTGGTATGTCATCACGTCCCATTTTAACCGACTTCTTTTTTCTCTTAATTAAGAGACGCGAAATTTTTCGTGTCGCCATCGTGTTGCCAACCTTAACAAGATTATATTATAGGTATATAGTATAATATTGTAAGATAATCTTATAAGATTTGTTATAATTATAAATTATTCCTTAACTTATACTTACAAAAGAAATACTGAATAGCGTTCGATTATATAATAGCTCCCCTAACTGATTTGGGCCATGGTGGCCTATCTCAACAGAGACTAGCCAGCGGCGCAGGAGATATTATAGTGCACAAGTGTACGTGCTAACACAGGCGCACTCTCGATTCCTTTACTCTCATTACCCGATGGGACGGCAGACTGACACGACCGGAGAGAGATCAGGCGCAGGATCGACAACTTTACGTGTTCTCCGAGGCACGGGGATGTTCCAACACCGCCAACTTCCAGAATCACGGAATCACATTACTATGCATTTATTGATTAGTTAAAAATACTTGTACTTGAAGAAATATAAGTCATATCTAGTCACGCGGCAGGGTGTCAGCCAAGTTTTCAGAAAGGCAGACAACGCGCCATATGTATATTTTCACTATTTCGTGGCACTTATGACCCTCATACAACTCGTAACAATTTGTTCAAAATTTCATTCATTTAGCGCAAACGGTTATTGACATATTATTTTTATGACTCACTTTGGATCTAAAATCTAACCCACTTCTAGATGACCTAGAAACTTGATATTTAGTACCGAGGTAGTCTGTTATCCATATACAACCGAAAAATACGAAAATACGCTTCATTTCCTTCCCAAGTGAAAACAGAACTTGGCGTCCATATGGATCTCAATACATTTGTTAGTGAAATCGCGAACTGCCATTTCATTTCATTTCACATTTTTGTTTTTGTTGGGATTGGTTGTTCATTAAACAACATTTAACTGAATTTAATATGGTTTTATGAATGTAAACTTTGAAGTCAATGTTTATTAACGACGTCTAAGTTCATAAAGATAAAATTAGTTAATTAATCCACCGGAGTGCAAAATATGAATAATGTAATGCGGTTTATTTGATATTCTCAAGCAAATTTAGTCGGGATGAGGCTGTGGAATTATTGGATGCAGACGTGACCGACCTGCCGTGTGCCGAATAACAATACGGCGATATTTGTATATTTTTGAGAATATCGCTCGACATTTTGCGTACAAAAATTCTTAAGTTACAAAGGTATTCTTAAAGTTTCGTTTTCCTTGCAATCCTGCCAAATTGACAATGTATATTGATGTAGACATTTATCCCCGACGATATTAAACTGAGAATATGTATTGCGCTCTTTATCGCTATAAAAGTCTGTTCATTTTTGTTTATTTAAACTACTGTTTCATATCACACTATCTGTGCCCCACTGTTTTACCCGATTGTATCTCCCGTTCCAAAGGGATTTCCGGGTCTCAAAGAATTTGTACAAAATATCATTCAAATTTGTTCAGCGGTTTATGCATGAAAACGAATCACACACAAAAGCAGATAGACAGAAAGACAGAGATAATATTAGAATGGATTTTATTTTATTTAATAAACAATCTTATCATTGTGTTAATCAGTCATGATCCCTGTATCATGTATTGAGGCCCAAGATGCACACTCGAAGTTTACTTTAGTCACCAGCACAACTCTTTGTATCATAATTTTAGTTAAGTAAATTTGAATTTCTATCTGCTCTTAACAAAGATGATAATTTATTATTATTAATGTTGTGTAATAATTCCATCACGATTTTGCTATACTGTGAAAACGTTTCTAATATCGGTACTTTGTGTACGCATTCGTGGTCTGAAAAGATTTGAAATGTCTATTTTCTTTTATTATAACAAACTTAAATCCCTAGATACTCCAAAAGAAAAACAAAGAAGTACACAGTCATTTAGTTACTATAACATTAGTGTGAGGTTTCACCGGAGTACACTTTAAAACCAACGATGTTCCACCGCAAGTGAAAATACTTCCTGTGTTTATAATAACTTGGTTGGTTAATGTTGTGTCTTCACTATATTCTGTAGTAGATTTTCACGAGTTTTGACTCGACTTTTACGACCCTCAGTATACAGGTTTAAAATATTAACTTGATGAATAACGTTTTGTGATTAATCATATAAAGTTAGGTTTTTAATAACTAACTAGAAATGGTTAGGCGGGAAAAACCTTAGTATACACCTACATATCGTAAATATTCAGTTCTCAGGTGTTTTGATTTTAAGAATATATATCATACACTTTCGTATATCAGATTATTTACTTCAGAAAATTTGTTGACTGATGGTGGTATTTTAAAGGGGCCACAGTGGCACTAGCCTGCGATTAACAAATTCGCGGTCCGCAGAACAATCAGTAAAACAAACTTACCTTTCAGCATATTAGATCTAGCAAACAAAAACAAATCCCATTCAGCGTTAACAATGAAAGAACAAAACAAAAGTGTCACGTAACGGCCGGGGGAGGCCTACATTCGTTTTTGATTAAACAAATTGTCCGAACAGTTTATTGCTCCCTTGGGCTGATACTCTTCTCAGTTACTACGCACTAGCTTTACGACACAACGGGTAACAATGGAAGGTTAACTTTCAACGTTTGCTGTATAGTATGAAGTAATTTGGAAGGTATTAAATTTGTAAATTTAGCTGGATTTTATAGAGCTTTTAAAAATCAATACCTTTTTTGTAAGGTATAGGTATAATAGGACTGTAGAATTCCTTTTTTGTAAGGTAAAAAACATCTATCATCATCATCTATCTCATTATATAGCCTATGCTAGTCCGATATATACAGCTGTTTAATTAATGGTGAATTTTAGAAATCAGTCCAGTAGCTGCGTGAAAACATTAAAAAAACACAAATATTTCCCCTTTATAATATAACCATAGAAGACATACAAAATTTAACTATTATTAAATCAATGTTCGCCACCACATTTCGATATTTTCTCTTGCACGATTTTTATGAAAGTGTCTGATAGTGTTATTGAATATTACAAAGCAGGGCTTGCAGCTGGGAACAACAATATTTTAGAATATTATGAGACAGGTGGCTGTCGAACGTGCATGTCCTGAATATTGTATGCAACTTAGGATGACAGCAATAAACCCAGGCGGAAAGCAACGTTACATCGAACGGGGAAATGCAGCGCATATCCTTTGGTATTCGAGTGAAATGATGTAAACAAGCAGAATCGTTTCTGCGAAATGCGAACATCGTCTCAATATTATACTTGGTTTCTTTTGTAAAAAATTTGGAATTCCCGGTCAAGAATACAATAGATAAAAACATAAATTTTAATAACTTTTATTTATTTCAAATAACTGGGTTAAGTTTTAAAAGTAATACAACATAATTTTAAAATATCACGACAAAATTTTATTTTAACTAACAGTAAAAGAATGGTCAAATGTAAACGATATTTCGGCCGGCACTCGGTATCATTTTGGTCTCTGAAATTGCTTTGTGTCTGATGCGAATATCAATTATTTTAAAAGCTTACTCAGATACTTTACAAAAATTCAGGCCTTGGTATAACATTAAACTAGCTGTCCGCCTCTTTTTCACATGGGTCTATTATAAAGATTTAAGTAAAGTTTTCCACCTATTTCCTTTCAAATAAATAAATCTGAAAATATCACAATACATAATACATATAAATTTTGCATAGTAGTTCGAAAGTTATGCACATACATACATTTTGGCGATACATTTTTATTTATATAGATGACAAATTTTGAAAGAAGATCAATCGATTTCAGTAGACATTGCAACGTGCTGGGAAAAGTGATATCCGTGTACGTTAGCCTTTAAACTTTAAAGCTCTCTATCTCGTTTATTTGACAGCTGACTTTTTGCTCGCCTCTAGTCGTAAAGAACGTACACAAAATTCACTTTAAATCCTTTGAAACAGAAACCAAATAACAAAAAACTCGTTAGAACGAAATGTAACCATAAAAGTCTAGAATATCGATAATACCGTAACGGCAAAATAAAAATGTAATGTGCACACAAAAATTTCACCTCCGTTCAATTTAACCAATTAACTCAAATTTATAGTTTCGCTATTAAAGTCACCTCCCCTATTTAATGTCAAGACGTCATTTTTGTGAACTTTGCTAGACTTCACTGAAAAGGATTAGGGTTGGAAATAAACTTTTCCTTTGAATTTATTAGTATACTTTTAGTGTATGGGTGCGCAAAGGGTTGTCGAAAAGCGCTTACTTAAGTATTGCGTAAGTGTATTATTGTAGGTAGGGAAAGAAAGATAAGTGATAAGAAATAGCTAAATGTCTACTAAACCTTAATGAAAACTGATAAAAATGGCACATCATCTAATTTGATGTTCATCTATCCGTTATGACGGTTGCCGTTTGATATTGGAGTAGACTTTTAACACAGCCCTAGAATACAAAATAGATTGTATTATGACATAAATGTTATCTAAGATTTTTAAGGCACATTTAGTCACCCGATGATCGCGAAATACTTAGGCCTGTCGCGTGAGGGAAGGGCATTAGAGGCAAATGTCGTAGAACCCTTTGGTTATTTATCGGGGAGCAGTTGCTTCTGACTTCGATATAAATACACGTAATATAATAAATATTGTGTAAGCTTCGGGCGCGCGTTATGAAATATTACTGAGCAACTTTGTTACAATGTGAACTGTAAAGATGAAATTTCAATCGTTGCGTTTGATATATACGAGTTCCGATTTGTATTATTTTATCGCAATGTACCTCATGCCTTTTAAAGGATTTTAAACGCGGTTTATTATAAATTATTTCACATTATTATTTAATCTGACGTTGTTTGGATGAATGTTTTCAAATTTTTATTCAATATGGAAAGTACTCGCATTAAAATAAACACAAGAAGTTATTATAACAATGTATCAATCCCACCAATGACATGTATTAAGAATATATTGATTTGATGTAATTGAATTAGAAATAACTTAATTCTTGATAATACCTTTCCAAATCTTGGTCCAAAAATCGATTGCGTTACTCCATTACGAAGAATCAAGCGCATCTAATGAGGTGCATACCTAATATGTTATGAAAGATTTAAGTAGATGTTTACTCCTAATAGATAGTTGTTTGTTGACTATAATTATTTTATCACGAAATAATTGAAAGTATAAAGTTATCTAACCTATTGTTTAAAGTACTTATGAAAAGTTAATTTATTTCTCTGGAAGTCGTTATTTTAGATTATGGACGATAAAATTAATTGCAAAAAATAAACATTCCATGTCTTGTTACATACAATTTCATACATGAAAATTAGCTTTAAACAAATTAGGACAAAGATAAGCGGTAATTAGTGAAATGGGTTAGATAAATGCTCATGTTCAAATGTGCGTGAGTAATGCCATTATAGGTGTAGGGTAATTAAAAAGGGATAAATTTACCAAGACAAGTACCGGGGGAACGATAATTTATGATCGTCCTTGATTATAACTCAATAAGTATTAATAGAATTTCGATCGTAATTTAATGATTGACTTATTTAATGATATTGGTTTGAAGACGACCCGACGACGGCGACGAGTAGAAGACAACTCTGTGCTTCATTTTAAATACTCTTTAATCTTTGTGGTTACAGGGAGTATCGACGAGGGAAATTAAAATTTTACTGTCAGACAAACTGTACCTTTAGTTTCATTGAAAACCAAACGTGAACATTGATTTTTTAATTCTGCCATCCCTACCCGATGTTGGCAAATGTTCAGTAAGCAAATTGTATTAACAGAGATGTAGGAACTGTATCATTAATAAATCAGGTCATATTGCACTGTACATTCTCTACTAATTGCACATAATCTATTCAGTAACCGCAAACATCCTACACTTAACATGTCTAAAGCTAAGCTATTGATTTGCCATCAAGACCACTTTTCGACATTACGGCCTACTCCCTAATTCCCCACAATTATATCTAGATTATTGGAATGTTTGACATCGAAATGTGTAGCACGTTTATTGACGAACTTAAATTATTCATTCATTTCATATAGTGGGGCTTTCAAATTATGGTCAACAAATATTTTCATGATTGTATTTTTGAACGTTTAAAATACAAACAGGAAATTCATTGAAAACTGTGTCCCTTCAATTCTAAATCCTTTGATCTTAGAATATACAAATATAACACACGGTAGATGGAGTTTGAATGAAGCGTTATCTCATACTCATATTATAAAGAGAAGAAAGTTTTGATTTTTTGTTTGTTTGAATTGAATAGACTAGATAGTTTTTATACCGATCCGATATCGAATCCTACAGGAATAGGAGATATACGCGAGTGGAGCTGCAGAGCTCAGCTTTTACCTTATAAACTAACTATATAAAGTTCAAACAGAATCATTACTACTATACGTTATGCGTCCGCTAATACTAATAAAATATTGTAAATTAGACTTTCTAGATCTCGATCGCTGTTATTTGTTCATTTAATAATCAGTTACTGTGTAGATATACAATGTGTGTAGATCAATACAGTTTTACATATATTTTTCCTTAGCTAAAACAACACAAAATATCAAATGATTCTTTCAGATGGCACGCAAAAGGGCTCACGTTCTACAAACATTGTTATAGCCAATGTCTGAATGTGATAAAATTTTATATTTGCCAGTTTGCGTAACCCGTAACTATTTACCCTTAGAAGGTAATTG
>LQNK01001924.1:180257-215048 GCA_001586405.1 Phoebis sennae | reverse complement strand
TTGACTGCACTTACACAGATAGCTAACTAGATAGATAGATCCTCTCAGTCTGTATAAAAAATAATGCATAAAGTCATCCCCATAAAAAAACTTGGGTTATCCACAAATATTAAATTCAAAAATAAACTTTTTTAAAGATTTGTTAGTTAATTTGAAGAAATTCTTATGTTGGATTATTTTTTTTATAATAACTGTTATAGGAATTTTGTTGAAAAGTGATTTTTAAATTAGTAACAATTTTTGTAAATATTCAGCCTAGTAATAATTTTATTAATACAACTAAGAATAATAAGCTTTCGATATTTTTTGCCAATTGCCATAAATATGTAGCTGTCAAAAGTTCACTGAACTCGGCAGCTAATACGTAATCTTATGTGAAAAGTAACCTCAAAATTAGACACAAAATGGCTTTTTATTTAAAAACCCCAAAATGGTTATCGATTTTATTACTTTCCTTTGAAAGTTCGTAATTTTTCCTGACATATATATAATTTTTATTGTGGTAGTTAAATATTGAATGTGAAACCACGGCCCATAGTAACTTGGGCATTCTCCTTTATAGAACACTTATTGACTCACTTTAAAATTTATAGAAAACTTATTGACTCACTTTAAAATTTAACTTCTAATGTGACTGTAATGAGTTTTATGAATATCGTTAGTCTGTACGCCCTAGACGTGCTGTCTCTTAACCCGATTGGCGCAGTGGCTCAGCAATGGTCTATTACGCCGGAGGGTGTGGGTTCGATCCCCACGAGCAGAAAAGTATGATGTGATGAACATTGTAATTTTCTGCTGTCTGGGTGTTAATGTATCTATAGTATGTATGTATTTACAAAAAAAAAGTATGTTTAAGTATGTCTATCAGTTATCTAGTATCCATAGTACAAGCATTGCTTAGTTTGGGACTAGATGGCGTTGTGTTAAATGTCCAGGAATATTTATATTTATTTATTTATTTATATCTGACAATTATCTAGAGGGATTCGCTTAATCTGACGATTATAATTTTTCTTTAAATTTTTTTAAACCAAAAACTCAAGAAATAACATGCAAATGAGAAAGTAGATGTTGTTATTAAGTAGAATACGTGTATTTCTAAGAAAATAATTATAATACATAAAATTTTTAAAGTATTTTTTTAACATCTTTATTATTTATTTTTTTTATTTTTGTTTTTATTCTTAATTCATTCATTCATTAATTAATCAACTGATATTAAAACCATAAAACGTGGAAAAACGTTGGAAATACGTTGTAAACAATGCTATGCTGTGAACGAGTCTATGTGAACAGTTGTCATGGCGTCATGGCAAGTGGCAACCCAAACCATAGTGGGGACGGAGTGAGAGAATAACAGATAGAGAAAGAGTGAGAGAGAAATAGAAACGCAGAGAGGGGAATATAGGCATCACGTAGCTGAACTTTATCGATCAATTTTTGTTGCTTCGGCTTGTGGAAATCGTCAGATTATATATTTTTCGTAATCCTTGAATTATTCCCTTCAAAATAAAAAAAAAATTAGCTGCGCTCGAGAATGTCAAGGCGACGTTTTTTTTTACAACTTTGTAGCCCTTTCCCTCCTTTGCGTCACGCTCAAATCGTCAGATTAATGAAATATACACGTTTAAGCACGTAACTAACTCACCTTATCTTAATCTGACGCGCTCGAGAATGTTTGATGATCAATTTTTTTTTACCAAAATGATCCTTTATCCCTGAAGAGCGAACATATATATAAGGCTTATACTTGGTGGGAGTACTTATTAAGGTACAAGGTATCCCCCTATATATTAATCTGACGCGCTCGAGCAAATCCCGAAATCCCCTCTTCTGCTCCCCTACCATAAACCATTCACGCTACCCGTCCGAAGAACAGTTCTTGGTGCAAATTCGCATGAATGTGCTTAGTTACATGCAATAATATGTTTTTATTTACCTATAAGCATGCTGTGTTTACCTATTAAAGGTGTGCATTATAGCTTTTATAAATCTCATAGTTACGTAGAAATAGTGTAAGAACTAATGTAACACCTGTTTGGTGAACCTCAATAAATAAAATAAAATAAAATTTAGAAAATGGAGTGAATAAATTTTCAAACGTAAGGTAAATTATGGTGAGTGTTTATGGAGGATCAGATATTGACATAAACCCAATTCTAAATTGATTTTGTAAGTGTAAATTTTTTCAAGGATTTTTAATCCGTCCCAAATTTACATTGAGGAAAGCAATGAGATTTTTTTATAAGCACAATAAATATTTAGTCCAGTTTTCGTAGGCGCTTAAAAGAGGAAGCTTTTCAAAATTAAACCTTTTATTAAATTTACACTGTAACACATTACAATTTAATTACATGTTATATGATATCTCTTCGCCTTAAATTGGATAGGTTATAAAGATCGATTATTTTATAATTTACACCTCAAAATAGCGTTATATTATTAAGTTAAATGATTAAATAACTCATATCATATTCTCAATTGATAATATTTTCTATGTTCTAATAGTTTAATGAAAAGATAAGACTATAGTTAAACAATTATGTCTTTTTTAATGAAGTTTATTTTCTAATCTGTAGGTAATTTTAAAAAAAACGAACATGTAAGTAAATATGAAAGAAGATGTCTCTTAATTTCAAACAACTACCTCTCCCTGTTAAATAATAGTTTTATATAATTAAAAGAAGGAATAAAAGAACCCCTTTAAATATGTATTTGAACCTTTTGTTTGAATTCACCTAACTCAGTGTTTAGCCAAACCCACGTCCCCTGCTTGAATAAGCTGAATTTTGCATACATGTGTAAATCTCATGACTACGCTAGTATACTCAATAATAACATAGCAATAAAATAGAAGATTGCATGGCATCGAATCGAGTCTGATTTGATATTTGTACTACTACTTCCCTTTCTTGTCATTTCGGAAGCGCTATTCTCAGAGAAGCTGTGTGTGGACATTTTAATGATATAAGACGCAACACAAAATAGGTTCATTAAGTCTTTAAAATGAATAAAAAAAAATCGATGATTTGTATCACATATATACGTTGTTTTTATTTGGATTTAAATATTTTTTATTTAAAGAATGACCTTAAGTAATTTGAATCCGAAACTAACAACTTACTTAGTACTAGATGGCATTTTTTATACTAATATTATAAAGCTAATAAGTTTGGTTGTTTGAACGCGCTAATCTTAGGAACTACTAGTCCGATTCGAAAAATTATTTTAGTGTTAGATAACCCATTTATCATGGAAGGCTATGGGCTATATATCATCCCGATATTCTTACGGGAGCGAAGCCCTGGGGCGCAGCTAGTCTCATTATTAAATAAGCCATCTATTACGGGTATTTGATATATAAGAATAGAGTAGACATGAGAATGATATTAGCACGATTTTCCTGGTATTGTGGATGCTAATTAACTGCGATGATCGCTTAACCAGGTGAGTCACCTGCTCGTCTGCCCCCCTTAGCTATAAAAAAAAAACTTCATGGTAAGTATCTCCTGCAGCCTACGAATTAATTAATTCATTATAAATTATAATCCGGTAGATAATTAAAATAGTCCAGCGATGCGTCAGTTAGTAATTTGCCTAAAATATGAGGTCATTAATTACTGTTCCGCTTCGTGCACCTCGGCAAGCTAAAACGTAATTAGTGAGAATTTGTGATAAAATACTAGGAAATTTATATACAATCGTGATTATAAAATATATTGTTGCTTCTTTATTAAGTGGAAAGAACAGAAAATTATAAATAATAATATATCTATCTATAAAATAAAATAAAAAATCAATTTCCGTTCGTTTGTCTCGCTGAATTCGAGAGCGCCTGAACAGATTTGAATAATTTTAGTCTTGTAATATTCGTAGAAGTTCAGGGAAGGTTTAAACGGTGAGAAAATATAAAGAAATTGTGGATAGAATAGTAAACCACACTTATATTTTTCCATACAAATATTTCGTGTCTGTCATATACGTCACGTTTAAAAAATGGCGGTATGAAGTTCGCCGGGTCGGCGTGTATAATAATAATAATATATATTAATAGTGGGGCGCGCCTTCGTGGATGAATTTATCTATACCGGTACCTAGACAAATGTATAAAATAGCCAAGTTATTCGATCCCCAATCACATATACAAATAACCCGAACGTCCTAATAAAGATTGTCTGATCGACAAAGTCACGTGTTCAATGCTATAATATTGATATTGATATTATCAATCCTCATCAAGTCTGTACTCAGGCATTATTAACATTTTATGCAATGTGGCCTTTAAAAAAATGTCTTTTTTCTGCTTTATATTTACGATATAGGATCGAACTGATATATTTCAGAGTCTGTTACTGTAACATACGACAAACTATAGACAAAGAATTGCATGCGTGAAAATATAAGAAACACGACGAAGCGAAACAACAATAAAATTCAATAAAGATGAGAAAAACTCATAGGTATATTTATTATTTAATAATGTCGTAGAACTCTAAACTAGATTAAATATAGCGTACAGGGAAAAGTTTAAAGAGAACACTAAAAGTGCAGCTTTTATGAGATTCCCGGTGTCGTTGTAAACTGAACGAGTAAACTGATTTTAAACGACGCGACGTTTTACTATAGACGCGAGTCATATTGACTTTTGCAGGAGTTTTTGATGCGTAGTCGTTGTTAATTTGTGTTTGTTAACCTTATTTACCTGTACGTCTTGTGTGCTCAAATAAAATGAAGACACATTACTTATAAATTGTAAATTCATAAAAAAATACATATTTGATTCTGAAATATTAACTTAAACAACTTCTTTTCGTTTATACTCGTAATATTTGTAAGATTGTTAAGTAACCTTAATTGGCTCTTAATGTTGTATTTAGATATAGAGAATTAATTATAATGATTATTAGTTGTAATGCAGTATAATACTATGTATGGTTACAAATAAATAAAAAAATAATAATTACTTGGAACAACACAATTCAGTTGATGTTACAAATATAGCATTATTTAAATATATTGTATAATATTAATAGAGCTGATTTAACTGTCTTTTATCAGACGGTAGCTTGCTGGCTCGGTTACTCGGTTTGTGAAATTATCTTTGTCCGGAATATTAGAAAGAAACATTTTTAAGAACACGGTAACGAGTATTATTAAAAAGGTAATAAACTTAATTATTTTAAAATGAACTCCATTTGAAATTATTTGTGTACTGTTTGGTCGCTCAATTGATATTGCGCGATATTCCAACCTTCAGAAAAGATGTCAATTTTAAAACTGATTGTTCGTCCAAATTAATCAATTTTCGACGGTCTTTTATAATTGAATATTTGCTCCGAGAAAATTCGCCGAGTTTATTTGGAAGCTTCAAAACGAAGGCACATTTTCATGACTTATGACAAGGGTTTGATCTAAAACGAAGAATTGCTCTTTATCGATACAGTTTATTTATCATTTATTACATACTAGCTTTCCGCCCGCGGCTTCGCACGCGTGGGCTACTAATTTCTGTATTTTAACAAAAGTTTAAAAATATTACGGTTTCAGGACTGCTCATATTTGCGCATGTCTATAGTGTTTTTTATAATTTTCTATGGAAATAGGTTTCACCAAAATCTCACAGTGCGCGCGCCTCTTCCAAATACAGAAAATTGTAGCACACGCGAGCGAAGCCGCGGGCGGAGAGTTAGTTATTTTTTGAAGGTTTTTGAGAATTTATTGAGTGTTTTTACCGTATCTATACGTTAATAGTATAAAAAGACATGACCGGAAGTCAACCAAAATCTCACATTGTCACGTGGTATGACATTTTCACGACCTTAGAAGCGTATATTTCAAAAAATATTTAATTTAGCAAAAAACGCGTTCAGTAACCTCTATTTCATTTTTAAAGGCCTATCCAATGACACCTCATTTAATGATGTATTCGCGAATTTATTTTTTACCCTCCGTTTACATGTATGGAGAGCCACCCCTAAAACTATTTTTTTTCAAATAAAATGTAGCCTATAAGTTGCACCTAATATTGGTCTATCATCATGAGAAATTTTATCAAAAAGTGCCCAGTGGGTATTACGTGATTGACGCACATACAAACAGATAAACAGACAAACAGACAAACAGATAAACAGACAAACAGAAAAAAAAATTTCTAACCATGGTTTTGGTATCTATAGAACATACATATTGCATACCAATTACTCTTTTTGAAAAATATTCAATGTACAGAAATGGTTCGGTTACTGTTTTATTATATGTATAGATAAATTCTCCGGTACAATATATTAATAGAATTAAATAAAAATCAGTTCCCATTATTGAACAACAATAAACAACAATCATTCAATCATGGTTACGTTTAAATAAAATGACTTGAAAAATCTATTGATAAATGTATTTTTATAAAATTAGTTTTGATTTAATATCGGGGTACTTCGTTCTTCGAGTTTATCGATTTTTTATATAATGTCATAATATAAAAAATATCGTGAACTAATTCTAGAGTTCTGGGATTTTCTTATGAATGTGTAATGTGAAAATAGTCGTTATAACTAACATTTGCAATCAGTAAATGTTAAGTAAAATTTTCTACGGAATAATATCTGAAATAGAATTTTAATTAGCGTACATTTTAATACTTACTTAAAAATAAAATGTTTCTTGCATCATTCATTATGTTAAATTACTTTTGTACGTATAAAATTTTAATTAAAGCCAAAACTGACGATCATTCAACGACTTCTATAAAGATGGTCTATGTTCGGCTGTATGGTTTATTTGTAAAAGAAACTGAAGAACCAATTTGAAAGCGGTCTAAGCGTTGTTTAATATAATAAAAATCGTGTAAGAAAATAAAAATTAGTAATGGAAATTGTGAAGTGTTTTCTTTTACAAATAAATCGAGTCGCATTTCCATGGAGAGGTAACAACACTTACTTACTAGTTGGCGCAATAACTCCAAAGTGGATCTTGGCGTCCGACAATAAGAGGCAACATTACAAAGTTTAAATTATGTATGCTTTTATATTTCATCGATATACATTGTTATAGGATCGGCGTGGACGCCAGCAACGACAACAAGAAGCCTGAAGACGAGGTGAACGAGTACCTCATGAAGGCGATCGACGCGCGCTCCATCGACCGGCTCCGGACAGAACACTGTCGCCCCTTCACGCTGACCTTCCGCGACAATAAGCTGGAGAAAAAGGTAATTGTACTAAACTGTTGTAGGACGGACCATTCAGAACATCAAGATGCCGAGTGGGAACCAAGAAGACACGAAAAAGCTTGAAGACGCAAGCTTGCTTTTGAAAGCGATCGACCGGCTCCGGACGGAACACTACCCGCCCTTCACGCTGGACAATAAGCTGGAGAAAAAGGTAACTATATCATGACTCTTCTTGAAGGGATATCTGCAACCAAAAACGATAAGAAAGAGCTGGAATACGAGAGATGTTGGAGCATACGCTCGTCTTCCGAGACAGTAAGTTGAAAAAAATAACTATAAAACTCTTGTGGAAAGACCACTGCCGGCAATCTGACATCAACAGCAAGTAAAAACATTAAACTACCTATTACTAACCCTGGCATAAAATGATCCTGTAAAAAAATATTTTCAGAAAGAATAATTCAAATATTTCCTTGAGCCACGAATGATTTATTTAATTGAAATATCAACAACAATTCTTGCGATAATATGCAAACGCTGTATTATAAAGTGCCAGTGAGTTAATTAAATATTGGGAGAACAAATAGAATCAATCATAGAATAAGCTCAGCTTTGAGGATAATATCCAAGAATTATACTACTATAATTAACACGGATCTGTACTCTAAGTAGATTAACCAATTTAGTTTCATAGTCGAGAAAGCTGAAATTTAGATTTCAGGTTTAATTTTGTTAAGTAAGCACTAAGAACAGCTACTTTAATGTTTAAGAGGTGGAATTAGAAAGTATTACGTGCTTTGAATGGAAAGTATACAACTTTAATGTACGTAACGTAACGTAGAGTATAATGTTTGTGTGTTTATGACAATAAAAGTATTTTTATTTTTATTTGATTCTATGAATATTTACAAGAGACAACTTTATTGTTTTTAGGACGTAGTTAAAATACATATTTTAATAAATTTTGATTCATCCTAAAACTTAAAAATATATTTAATGTATTCAAATATCCCTATACAAACTAATATTAGAAATAATAAAATGGCTGACAGTAGGTACAAGCGTTATCACTCAACCGCTCGCGGGTTTAGTAATAGTGAAAATTTAACTCGAACCGTACAACGTATAAGAATATATCAAAAACTGATAGTTTACTTAATACTACTGAAAGATGAATTAAATATTTAATAGAAATAACAACAAAATGGCATCCTTTCTTAAAATTATGACGACCTCGCAGTGAAATTTTAACCGTGTAAGAAGGCTGTAAGCTAAAAGACTTTATATATATCGTTGTTTCTTTTAATTTAATGCTCAATAAATAAAGTCTATTTAAGAACAAACACATAAAATTCGTTGTGTTTATTGTGTTTAATACTACAAAATATAAAAAAGGATGACTAAATTCCCACGATTTTATAGAAAATTTAAACTGAACCCGCGCAAGTAGGCTGCAAATGACTTTAAGCTAATTGGAGTGGAGCCAGCTTGCACCCGGACTGCACCGGACTGACGCTGGGGAAATTGACGCAAAAGCCTTTATATATTTGAAACGTGTGGCGTAGATATCGGTGGTCGATTCAAATAAAATAATGGTCATGCAATTACAGTTGATTTTGTGATGCGCCATGCATAGAGTATATCTAATCTATACATATAATAAAACAGTAACCGAACCATTTCTGTACATTGAATATTTTTCAAAAAGAGTAATTGGTATGCAATATGTATGTTCTATAGATACCAAAACCATGGTTAGATTTTTTTTTTCTGTTTGTCTGTTTATCTGTTTGTCTGTTTGTCTGTTTGTCTGTTTATCTGTTTGTATGTGCGTCAATTACGTAAAAACAACTGAGCAGATTTTGAAAAAATTTCATATGCCGATAGACCTATATTAGGTGCAACTTATAGGCAATATTTTATTTGAAAAAATATTTTTAGGGGTGGCTTTTCATACATATAAACGGAGGGTATAAAAATAAATTCGCACATACATGATTAAATGAGGTGTCATTGGATAGGTCTTTAAAAATAAAATACAGGTTTCCACAAGCATTTTTTGCTAAAATAAATATTTTTTGAGATATACGCCTCTGAAGTTTTAGAAATGTCATACCACGTGGGCATGTGAGATTTTGGTTGAGTTGCGGACATGTTTTTTTATAATCTTAACGTATAGACTAATGCGTTAAAACACTCAATACATTCTCAAAAACCTTCAAAAAATAACTAACTCTCAACCCGCGGTTTCGCTCGCATGGGATACAATTTTCTGTATTTTGAAGAGGCGTGCGCACTGTGAGGTTTAGAGGTAGGTTTTTCAAACCTATTTTCATAGAAAATCATAAAAAAACTATAGACATGGAAATATATGAGCGATCCTGCGACCGTAATTTTCTTAAAATTTCGTTGTGCGCCTCTAAAAACTACAGAAATTAGTAGGCCACGCGTGCGAAGCCGCGGGCGGAAAGCTAGTGTAAACATAAAACGCTACGCCAAATCGTTTTAACTACTCTTGCGTTTCATTAAGTAGCAAAGACTACGAATAAAAACTATTGGCAATAGCTGGAAAATGGTCGCCAATTCACATTATTACTTAATTCCCCACGGTCCTAGCAATAGTTAAATTTTAACTCATTCCGTGTAAGAAGGCTGCAAATGACTTTAAACTAATTGGAGCCGAGCCAGCCGGCAGCCAGGTTGCACTGGACTGGCGCTGGGGAAATTGACGTAAAACCCTTTAGGCAATATTTGAGAATGTCTTAGTAGCGGAGGTCAATTCTAATGTAAATAATTATGTAATTGTAGTAAGAATTTCATTTAATCAATTATTTAGTATACATGGAGGATCGATTAAAATCGTTAAAATCATAAAAGTCACATACAAAGGCTTTTATTTATTTAAACGTTTAGTTTTTGGTAGATTGCTTCATAACTCATAGATGTCTATAGTATGTCTATCAATCTGAAACATCTTTTGTGATTGAACGAGAAAATAATTTATGCCTAACTACAAATTATTTAAATATAACCGAAAACTGTGAGGAAGTTTTAGAATCTAAAATATCAAAGCATTATCTTTACCATAAAACATAGCTTGAAGTTTAAAATTACGTACAACATAAACAAAATTGAGTCAAGAGTACCAAGTATAACAATAGCCTTTAAATAAATAATCAACTTTGATGAAAATAATACAATAACATCGACGATCCCTTCAGTGGGTAATTATGTTTTGACGGTACGCTAAAAGTTGCGAAGCAAATTACCCATTTTATTACCGCCACAAAAAGGAAGTGTAATCCCTTTTTAAAAAGTTGGATGAATCCGCTCGGCTCATGGTAACTCGTAACGAGGTAGGGTTGTGATAACATGAACTTTGTTTTGACTGATTTTCCTCGTGGATTAACTATTTGGTATGGGTGTCGAATAATAACATTTTATTTCTTGCAGAACAACAATGCTTATATTTCTACGTATATCATGTAACTAAAATAAATATCCCTTAAAAACAGAGAAGTATGTAATTCTAGGGTAACTAATTTGACACCTGACTTACTATATGAAGATTCTAGGTTGTACTCAGTCAGTAAACATTTAGCCAGGCTCTCACAGAGTTACTATCTTACTGCAGAAAGTAAAAGACACGCTAGCATGATAAAAACTATGGCTATATTTTTAAGCGATTCTTGCTCGTAATTGTGTTGTATGAGTAAAACATGCTTAATACTACTTTCATGGGCATATCACACAACACTTTAATGTGACGTACCTAATGTAATTGTATTTTTGTTTTGCAGTACATCGCAGAAAGGGACAGAATGCTGAAAATATACTTCTTCTGCTCCATACTCGTGTACATTGCGATTGTTTTCATCCAGCTTCTAGTTTATGACATGTAAGTATCGATATATGCGTTTTTATCATTTGTATACGATCTTTTTGCTATGCTTATAGAACAAGGGCTCCCAAACTGTGCACCGCCAAAAATACACAAGACAGGCACACCTCAATAAAAACTAAAATGTGCCTTTGAATTGAAACACGAAACGTTAATCTTGTGATTTATCTGTTGTTGTAAAAAATAGATGTGATGTTTGTTTGTTAAAATTTCTTCAATTTTCTTTAGAACCATCGGGTGCGCGATTACCATGTTCCTCTGCGCCACCATTATCCTGAGTGTGACGTACATTGTCGTTTGCCATGACTTTAAAGTAAGTTTCTATCAAATCCATATTAACTTATCTTAAACTTTTTATTCTTATATTCACGTTACATAAAAGATTTTCAAAACTCAAGTAGATTGGAAATTGTACTGAATGGTAAAATCAATGCGTATTGATAAAAATGAAGATTTATTGCATCAGAACGTGATTTTATTTATATAAGTAAATTCCAGGCTACCATTAGAACAGTGAGACTTAGTTTGAAAACACATAGAAATAAGTGGCATAAAGCGTTTATATTAATAATAATAATAGCTCCCTAGACCGATTTCGGCCATGGTGGCCAATCTCAACAGAGACTAGCCAGCTGCCCAGGAGATATTATAGTGCACAAGTGTACGCGCGAGCACAGATGCACTCTCTTTTCCTTTTACTCTCATAACCCGATGGGACGGCAGACCGACACGACCGGAGAGAGATCAAGCGCAGGACCGACGGCTTTACGTGCTCTCCGAGGCACGGGGGTGTTCCAACACCGCCAACTTCCAAACTCAGGGCTGTTACTATGATTTCTTTGTCAGAATAATCCTAATAACATTTTTTTTGGCCCCGGGTATCGAACCCGGGACCCCTCGATCTGTAGTCAAAGATGCAACCACTTGACCAACGAGGCAGTTCAGGCATTGTTTATATTATATTATATTGCAGTACACGATACCGAGGATACAGCGCCTGTCCGCCAGCATCCACAACAATCGCACGCTGGCACAGCTGATGTCGTTCCTGGTGGTCGGCGCGGTCGCCTTGCAGATCGAGGCCGTTATGGTGAGGGTTCTTTACATGCGAAAGGAGATTATAGATACAATTTAGATTACAACAGCAAGGATAACAAAAAATCCGTATACAAACGAAATTATTTTTTTTTATTGACCACCAGTTCAAAAAATTATATCGATTGGCAAGAAAACTTACCTATTACATTTTTTTTAATCTACCACCAGTTCGAAAAATTGTTTCAACCGAGAAAAACTAGCAAGAAACTCAATTAGTCACTATTGTCAACCGCTTTGATTATTTTGCTATAATAGTTTACAACTCCATAATAAAAGTTGGGAATAGGAAGGATATTAGACCAATCTTAAAAGTTTCATATTATGATTTAATAATATAACTTGAAAAATTTGCAATTTTGATACCACATTTTAAATTTCTTAAAAATAATGCAGTAATATTATTTAAAACTTGTAAAATATTTTATCACAAACTAAAAATGCGACATGTTTATTTTTCATATGGACTTCACATAATTTTAATTATTTTATCCAATACATTAAGAATGCAATCAAACGAATCATATATCATTTCTCCAGGGAATCCACCTACTATCTGGGTACCCACCGAAACCTCCGCCCGGCGAGGAATGTCCGCGGAGCATCAATGAGGTTTGGTCTATCAAATTAATTTATGTCATCAATTCACATATAATTATTTTAATTGAAAATGTATTATCAATATTAAAAATTTCTTTAAATAAATTCTTACTCCTATTTACTTGTAGTTATATAAATCCAGAATACTATACTTATACAATTTGCCTAATTTTTTGAAACTTACATATAGAGGCTTACATTAGCTATCCACTTTTACATGATGTATTACGACTAATTTCCACCTATAAAATCATAATATATATGGTGCTAATGGTTAAAATCATTTTTCAAATTCATCCAGTACTTTCAGAGCACGTGTTTGTAGTTCAATGTTAAGAAACAAACGTGTTAAAATTAGACGCCATTGTGATTCTATAAATCTCTCCAACAGCACTACCTGCAGCTGACTCTGCTCGCGATGTTCCTATGCGCGGTGCACCAGGTGCTCATAACCCTGCTGAAGACGATCCTGCTCGTGTTCATCAGTGCCACGTACATCGGCGTCACTACCAAGAAGTACATGTACTATCAGGAGCACTACTATAACAGCCAGTGAGTGAACTTATTTATTTCTTACTAGCTGTGCCTCGTGGTTTCACCCGCCTATATGGTCCGTTCCCGTGGGATTTCCGGGTTTAAAAGTATCCTTCTCCTGGTCCTACGAATTTGTTGCCGAATTGGTCCAGCAGATCTTGAGCAGATCTATAAGTGTTGTAATAAACCCGTCTTTGTTTTATGTATATAATTCTTATTCTTATTGCCACTAATAATAGCCCCTGCAATTATGTTTGCCTCACTTCTTCTTCTTTTCGAGGCGATAATATCACACTTCATTCTTTCAAATATTCTATAGCAGCGTCATTGGCCTCGAAAAAATCATCCATGGACACAGGCCATACAGCAAAAGATACCCAAAAGTTAGTCTCACTATAACAAACATTGAAGAATATCTAGTTCGTCCCATATAACAATTATCTATCTAGTATACCAGATATTTCGTTATATTCAATTCCAATCCTTGTTCTTTAAGAATTAAGATAGCATTGTTCGTTCCACTTCAAATATCGCTGTATGCTCATCGTCTCCATTGAAGTCACCTGTCACAAGTTCATATTTTGGTTTATTTCCCAAAGGTACAAGTGCACTGAGGACTGGAACCAGGACTTGACAAACATCGTGGTTGCTCTCGGCGCCCTCGTGGCGCTGCTGCTTCACTCCCAGCAGACCGAGAGCACGTATCGACTCGACTTTATATGGAAACTACAGGCTAATGGTAAGAATAATAAGTTCATAAGGCAGAAAATAATAGCATAATATATGAAACAAACTTATTGTTGAGAATCCTTTTAGAGGACTTCGTACTTGTCCATATAAATTATATCATTTTTATTTAAAGATATAAGTCACATGCTAAAAAAATATACTTAATTTAATTAGCCCTAAATTCGGTGGGAAGATTATTAGTAATTGATTTGACATTTTCAGTATTTTCTAAAAAATATATGTCTTTGCAGTCGATTTCATGTTCAGTATACTAGTAAAAGTATGTTTTCGTTAACAGACGAAAAGGAAGACATGGAGCACCTCGAGGCGTACAATAGGAAATTGCTCGCGAACATTTTGCCGGAGCACGTCGCACAACACTTCTTATGCAGCGATAAAAACTTCGACGTAAGTACAGAATTATGAAGTTTACGAGGGTAGTTTTCAATTTAATAAACGTGCGAGGTTTGGCTTAAGGAAATTGCGGAGAGTTGTTGTAGTTTAAAATCCAAAATGGCAGTATAAAACAGGAATATTACAGAAAGTAGTAGTAAAAAGTATACCTATAACCATTGTTATTCAGACGGTTACAAGTACATTATTTAAAAGGATTCCCATCAATGTACTAAAGAAAACTAAGTATAATTTATTTGTTTGTATTTTCTATATGATATTCTTAGTTTAGTTAGTTCCGTAGCTTTCTCAAATTCAATAGTCAATGGCTAAATAAAGCTTTGCAAGTTTGACTTTATATCTAAACCACCCTCTGAATTAAACAATAACTACCACAGGAGCTATACCACGAGCAATGCGAGTCGGTGTGCGTGATGTTCGCGTCTATTCCCAACTTCTCCGAGTTCTACGTGGAGCTGGAGGGGAACAACGAGGGCGTCGAGTGCCTCCGCCTGCTGAACGAGATCATCGCCGACTTCGACGAGATCCTCGCAGAGGAGCAGTTCAAGTACATTGAGAAGATTAAGAGCACGGGCGCCACTTATATGGCGGCGTCTGGTATGTTTGTTTTGTTTAAAACTATCGTTAAAGCATAAGCTTTACCATAACCATAGCATAACCTATAAAGGTTATAAATTACTGAGAGGTTATTCATAGACAAAATCTTTCGAAACAACTTTTTTTCTATCAATGTAACGATAAATATATGGATAAACATTCTTACTCACATAAGTGTTGTAATATACGCATTTCTGAATGTTCATTTTTTACCATCACCACCGATTTTGAATATTGATTCTACAGAGATTTTGATACTGTAGGTCTAATAAATATTATTAAATTATATAACCTCTTCTTGTCACTTTTCATCTGTATTCATTTATATGACATTCAATCATTCCTCCAGGTCTAACAGCTGCAACCAGAGACCTCCGCGGCTTCCGCCACGTCACCGCCATGGCGGACTACGCGCTGCGCCTGCGCGAACAGCTGCAGTACGTCAACGAGCACTCCTTCAACACGTTCCGCATCAGAATAGGTAAGATTTGCAGAGTGGATGACGGAAACACCTTTAATGGAAACACGGCATATACACAACAATATAAAATTAATGATTTTGGTTTTGGGATACGCTTTGGATACAGTACGGCCTATACGTGATTTCATATAAGGAGTTTCCGTTATCACCGCCCTGTATATGAAATTAATATACTATAATTGTCGATGCGAATTGTTTATATGCTATAGCGAATTTGGATGTTGCGATGTTATTATCTATAATTCAGTAGATATGAAGTGTGGGATATTACAGGGATCAATATCGGGCCCGTTGTTGCTGGTGTGATTGGTGCTCGCAAGCCGCAGTACGACATCTGGGGCAACGCCGTCAATGTCGCTTCCAGAATGGACTCTACTGGACTCCTCGATCACATTCAGGTGATTCTTGCAAGGAGTTTACAATGCTCCAGAGTTTGTCAATTTTTCTAATTATAAATCTTTGTCACATATTTGAAAATACGGTAATATTAACTTATTTATTTATTCAATGAATTTCTAATTAAATATGAAAAGGTAAATACAAAGTCAATAATAATTAGTATTTAAAATATTTCTTAATATTTTTGAAAACTTGCAATTTACAATAGATTGTTCATCATCCGTTTTTGCATAATCATGTGCGTTTGCTATGCGATAATTGTGGTACCACAATGTGACGCTCATACAATCAAGTCCATATCATCAGCAAGGCGAATGTTGAGTACGTTAGGTACATAACCTTAGCCAGTTGTTTATTATAGTGGCTGTTGCGAACGTTCTGTAGGTGACGCAAGAGGTGTACGACATCCTGTCGAAGCGCGGCTACAAGTTGAGGTGCCGCGGGACGATTGACGTGAAAGGAAAAGGCAACATGGTGACGTTCTTCCTCGATGGAATCGGGGAGACTGCCTTGATTAACAGCAATCATGATTTGTACACCGTGAGTATATCCTTTTGTAATATTCTTTGCATCAACTACGGCGGCCGTTAGTTATTATAAAGAGTAATTCCAAGCATGATGAAATTTACCAGGTAGCGTCTGCAGTGCTAATATGTAGGACCCGTAAATAGCGCACCGTACGTTTTTATTGAAGCTACAGGCATTTGAAAAACCGTATCAGTTTACAGGGTCCTTGATTCACATGTTAAAAATACTTAATAAATTACTTGTAAAATTAGCCTCGAAAGATCTTACTCATTCTTAAGAATTCTACATCAGGATTATTCTGTTTCTATTTTTCATCAGCAAACCATCTTTTAAAACGGCTTAAAATATGTTTTCAGAATCCAACTCCGTCAACATCGGGAGCTGGTGGTGGAAACCATGAACACCGACCGCTGGAGACACTCTCCGAAGGTCATACCGATGAAGACGGACCTTCGCCAAGAGCGTCCATTCCCAAAGGTTTAAACATTTTGATTTTATTAAACAAATCTTGGATTCTTGGATTAGCTTTTCTTTTATTTTTTATACCGATGTTTTTCAACACTGCAAAAAATTTTGATAATCGGTTTCTGATAATAAACGTCGAAGAAATGTATATACAAAAATTTTATCACATTTTGCTCCGAAGCATAATTACTGTATAAAAACACTCTTTGAGATTCCATCACCTTATCTGTTGTGTACTAATTTCAGAGGAGCAAGCCGGATCAAACCCAAAATTACCAAACGAGGCGACATCATCTCGCGACAGCCTCGCCAGCGCCGTGCGAGCGCGCGTCATGAAGCAAATGCAACGACCGCTCTCGCTCGCGGATAACCCCGGACTGCCGGCCTTCATCAGCCTCCTACAATCCAAAGCATACTCCACTGATCTTGGAACGACTGCCTACTTTGGCAACACTAAGACTAACTTCTCCCTCACGGACATCAAGAAGCCAACAGTCGAAACGCAAAGCAGCAGTGACATTGAAGGATTTTTCGATACGGAAGTTCCACAACGCGCCGTCAGTCTGGCAGACTTTTTGTTCAGAAGGAAACCCAGGACAAATAACGCGCCAGTTAACATCATCGAAAACCCTATGAACATTGTCTAAATAAAACGCATATACACTCTGTTTTTTACCAAACAAAGACTGACACGAAGAGATTCTTGCGTATACCTTGCCTAACGCATTGCGAAAAAACAGAGTTAATGTTAGACTTGGTTGCGGGAAACTCTTCGTCTAAATGGGTTTTAAAGAATAATTTACACGAGGCAATCTCTTATTCAACGACGGATTCCATAATCTAAATCAGTCTTTAGACTCATGTTTAACCCTAGACTCGACATATCGGACGTGACAATTAAAGGACGTGACTTTCCAAGACTGAATCACAATGCATCAGTTGTCGGACAACGAAAGCATTGGATTCAATCTACTAAACGAATTTATTGATATTAGTATGCGTGAAATGGATTATGCATTATCAAGGTTGTGATAATTTCGTATTCCACGCGGGATGATACGCTTATAGGGAAATATGAGACCACGGGTAATGTCAATTTGTTAGGAATGTCGAAGCGTGCTATAAGATATTTAGGTGTTAAGGTTATCGTAGATTGTAGGATGATATTAAAGAGGTGGTGAAGTCGAATGTTTTGGCTGGAATCGAGTTCTGTAAAACGAACCAATTTTATAGGTCTGCACATAGATCGAAAAGTCGTAGGTGTCTCAGGGCCGATTTTGATTAAAACTAAACCGTCATTAATGTTATTGGAGTTAACGGATTATGCTCATGGAATAATTTGAAAACATCTGAGTTGTACTTTTCAACAAAATCGGCCCTGAGACACCCATATGGCAGCATCGAGCTGTCATATGTGACTCAGTCCTAAAAGGACAGCTTTGAGCGGGGGCGCACGACGCGTTGCGTTGGCGGTGCGGCGCCGGAGCGGTGTCGCTGCGTCGTTACATAGAAAATCTGTGGTATATCACACCGGACTTGCAACCACCGGTACGAGGCGGGGAGGAGTGTATACATTGTGACGTCGGAGCGGCACCGCTCAGTTGCAGTGTTCAACGCTGCTGAGGCACCCACAGCACTGTTGACACACAACGTTGCAGCGCCGCACCGTTCGTGTGCACGCCGATACGGTGAAACCTATCGCATCGTGGACTCCCGCTCTTTAACCTACCATATAGTTTCCAGCTTCTTAGCAATTTCGTGATTAAATTTTAAACAATGAATAAACAAAACATCGCTCGGATTACGGGTTTTGAACCCATTTGATATCTTTATTTTTTGCTTTATATCAGAAGTTCTTAAAACCTATTTGGAAATGTCCACCCGTTAACCCAATGTGCAAAATGTAATAATGCGCATATTTGAGTTTTTTAAATGCATATTTTAGCGTCAATGGCATAAATGAAACTTGCCCCTGAGAACTTTCTCAAAGTTGGCGGGTAGTTGAAAATCTATCGTTATTTATATCAAAGTCAACCAAAGGAACAATCTCAACTAATTAGGTTTGTTTTGGGTGTAACCATTAACATTATTATCTACTTGTAAATATATTTCATCCTTCGTAGAGTATGTAGGGAATGTTAACTTCGTGTATTATAACGAGGACTTTAAATTTCGTTTTCAAGTTTCTGGTGCAAAATTAGTTGTTGTATAGGCTTGTTTCATACTTCTGACTCAATCATTATGTCCACTTTTCTTGAAACTTCAATTAGATTTTTTAGACAACATTTTTTACTTTCGTAATGCTTGATTAATGTATATTGATTTTTGCGTAATTCCAAGCTACAAAATTCACCCCCACTGTTATCGTGTTTGTCTCGCGATTCGCTGTTTCAACATTTTTACTTCATTATTGCGTAACGACTTACTATTTCGATTACAAAAATTATCAATTGTTTTATCGTTTATGTATCCGTTAGATTAAAGCCATCAGAATCTCAAAATTTTTTTTAGGTATATAAGTTGGGCATTTATTAGAAATTTTCTTATTGAGTCTATTTGAGCGAGATAAACATGATTAGCTATCAGTCCGCACCATACTATAGTTAAAATAATAATATATTCCAAATAATCTTGATGTCACTAGTACCATATAAATGTCATAGAGCATACTGCCTGTACGTGAAATAAATAAAAAACCAAAAAAAGTACAAAATTCCAAAGAATAAAAAAATGTCTTCGTTATAATTTTAAAATCAATGTTTCGTGGAATTACCTAATTTAATTTTTAGTTTTGCGTACTTTAAAAAATTATATGTTTATGTATTTATTTGTCATATTATAGAATGTAAAATTATAATCCATTAAGTATTGTTCTATCTGTTACTTTTAAGTTTCATAATGTTGTTTTTTTAAATCATTCAATCATTCAAAGGTCTTCACTCTAAAATTATTGTCTATTAAATAAAGTCGATTATAAATTCGTGTATGTACTTAATTAAGATAAGATTAATTATTCTATTTTAATGTGATCCATATTATGAGCCTTCTAAATCTATTTTTAACCCCAGTATTTTTCGATGTTTTATACAAATCGCTTAATATTTATAAAACGTGCCATAGAATTTCCAAATTAACAGTATTAGTAAGAGTAGTTATATATATTTATTCCTTTATCATGTTACATAATTTTATTGCATAATAAAAAGCACCTTCATGGTATTATTTCTTGTTGTTCATGTGACCAATTAATTCAATTGCTGAAAATGCACTTATAACATAATTTACTTATATGTATTTTTATTACAATGATTTATTTAACAAATTGTTTAAATTAATATTTGGAACAAAAAGCTGATTTGTGCAATCGAGATTCATGCATTTTTATTATCTGTTTAACACGTTCTAATTTTTTTAATCGCAGGTTTTAATTTAAATCTCTTCTTGGCAATGAAATTATATAAAAAAATGTCTGTACAAATTCGCGTTTCCATTCATATAAGACATTTATTTTCTGCATTTGATCATCATCACGTGTAAAATTTTATTTGAGTCAAATAAACATATTATAAGTAGCTATTTGGCAACCTTAGGTCGTTATATTATAAAACAGTGTTAAGATATTTTAAAACTTGTTTGTGCTTAGTTTAAAACAGACGCATCTGATACTTGAAGTATAAAATATGTATCGGGTGTATAGATTTAATTGTCATACTTATATAGTGTGGTAAATGTATGAAGTCGAATGTAAAAATTTCATCCGTCTGCAAGATAGAGTAACAACTAGCTTATTTAAAAACCTGTGTTTAATGAACTAGTGAATTAAATATATCGTGATGTCAGGCGCCCTATTCACAAATGCGAATCCGATTGGAAAGTATCGAAAATCGGAACATGATTCATACAGATTCCGTGGGAAACGTCTTCGTTCCGATTCGAATCGGATTTGTGAATCAGTACCCAGAATTCGAGTAGTACAGTAAAACTAGTACTATAGACCAATTGTACTGTGGCAATGAGGGTAGCGATTTTGTGGTCACCAGTTGGCGCTGCTGGCGAGTGAGGTTCTGGTTTGACCTGAAATATTGCTTTCAAAGTTTGATATTAAGTCTAGCGTTAAAACAAAGTTTACAATTAAATAATAATTAATTTATCGAGCATGCCAAGTATTGTACAATTCCCTTTTCGTTCGAAAAAAAGAGGAAAGTTTCCGAAAGATGCAACTGTTTCATAGCAGCAGTTAGCAGCGATAGATATAATTAGTACAATGATTTAAATTAAATATTTCGTAATACATCAGAAGTAGTATAAAAGCAAAAAAAACCGTGCAGCCCGCCCATAACCAATGGCAAGTGACCGCTCGAAGACCTCACGCTACATCAGCGCCTCTAGTGGCGAATTCACACTTTTCAAAATTAGATGCATTAATAAGACCTCGACCACTCGACTTCTTGTAAGTATCACGCTATACACGCATTTATTATTGATAGTTGTGCGAACACGAATCTTAATATTTGGTCAAGTCTGTCCTGCCTCCAACATTCCTTTTGTATGTCCGGAACATTTTGCTTGTGTATACATTTGTTACTACGTGTCACATATTTTTATTATCTGTTCATATTTTTAATTGCATTGTGAATAAAGTATTTTTAATAACTTTAGATTAGGACTGATGTAACTTTCGAATTGAAACTACTATAGCCTATTAACTTTATATTGATACAATAATAACTAGTTAACTCGATAATTAATAAAGCTATGAAATCCCTCTGGCCCTTAATGTTAGCTAAGCTTTGCTATTTTTGATATTTTTATTAAATTTATCTCGAATATTCTTGATATAAGTACTAGGGCGATCTACATTTCTGTGATTTATTAATAATTCCTGAAGAGTTTTAAAGAATTAATTTGCGTAGTATTTGTTTTTTAACAGGAGCATAAATTAAAGATTTTATCGGTCATATTAATTTGCACAACCAACTTTCAAACATTTTTGGTAAATTGACTCATATTTCATTTTAATGTCACTACATGTTTTGATAACATCCTATTTCCATATTATTTGGTCCAATTAATTATTTCACAAAAAAATACACCATTGGTATCCCATTGCTATTTCGGAATCATAGGCCCAACTGTTTTAAAAAGGCGCGGGGAACGATGCCCTGTTTGAAAAATCATTCCAACCTTAATCTGGAATCTATGGCCAATTTTATATACTGCAAATTCAATGCCTATTTAAAATTTTTCCGGATCCTTACATTTTTAAAATATTTCTTGTAATATGAAATTTATTGTTCAAATTGTTTCGCGCAACTAATTGGTTGTCCCTGACATCTCTAGTTTACTCCTGTAAATTAATAGGTACTGCACTTTTGTGTCTATGATATCACATAATCATATTCGAATTAAATATCCTTTAACACATAATAAAACCCAGATCATAAACGATCTTTTGTCTTTAACACGAGATAAATGTACTGTACCAAAACAAAATATAACAATATGGCATCTACAATTTCAGCGGTAGTACAAAAAGACCAAACATACTAAAAAGGAAATAATTGTCTAACCGTTTCAATATGGTTAATGACAAGAAATGGTAATACCTACTGCTAATTCATCTGGTTTTATTATATGCTATTGGTAATCGTTATAATGTTGTATCCATTAGATTCTATTATAATTACCGTAGTAACTCAAATATACTAGATAATAATATGTAGTTTTTTGGCCTAATCAGTGTCTGTTTAACTGCCAGCATTCAGTACCTACATATTTAGAAGTTATAAAACTTCATCAATGTACGCAATCGATCAGCGAAGTCTCAAGATAAAGTTATGATTTTTGTAATCATAATTTTTCTAACAATATCGGGTTTCAAACAGATGGAAATAAGAAAAAAAAATTACAATATGGGTAAAATTAATATAATAATATAAATACCCCAAGATGCCGTTAAGAAGAGTACTATTTTAGCATCTAAAATAACTTTTAAATAACATCTTTGACTCTGTAACATCGTTTTATTTTTTAATTTGTAGGTACTGAATTTTTCAAGTCATATTTATTCGGTGTATTTATATGTCTATTTATTCCGTAGATATTTAGATTGCAATTGCAAAGGAACGTTACAGGAAAGGAGGGAAATAACAGCATAATATGAGATTATACCATTTATTGTCACATCAGAATGAGCTATAGTTATTTACATTAGAACAATTATGAGGTGATCTATGCTTTTTGTGGGGCTTTTTGTTTAAATGGGGAAAAAAATGATGTAATAATTATCTATATGCGAAAATTTGTATAACCTATTTTAAACTGCTTAGGATCATTGAAATATTGTATTTTATTAAACGCGCGTTTTATTTTTGTGTATTTTTAGAACGTGCGAGAACTTGAAATCTCAATTGTTTTAATGTGACATTAAATGTAACATACCAGCTCGATTGAAAGATGTACTGCGTTTCTGTGTAGTTTCAATATTATATTTAAATAAATGGTGTTTATGTGTAACAATTTGTTTTATTTTGTACATTCTGATCGATTTTATTAGATTCATTGCAAAACTGTAAGGCATTTTCATAATAAGTTCATTTACAAAATTTATTGAAATTTAATTGGATTAATTTTGAATTATTCGTTTTATGAGAACACTTACAAATTATAATTTTTCCACAAATGCTTAAAAATCATAATTTAAATTTTTACATTATTATTTTGCTTTCACTCATAAATTTTATTAAATAAAATACTTACTAAGGTTTCATTTCATGTGGAAAGTACTCGCGTTAACACAAGCCTAAGTAAACTCATAAAAAATTTTGATCAAGCGAAGCGAGGGCTCGGTATCAAGATAGTATACGTATGTAAGTTATTATAAGATGTTATTGTTAATCCGATCTTGATAAAATTTCGTAAGGAAATAATTTAGACAAAAGAGAATCTTAAGTTCAAAGATAAAGTTTAATATGTATAGATAACAAAGTGCCGTATAAATTCAAAGATGTTGCAACCCAACGCAAAATCTAGCTCGGAGCGGCCAGTTTACGTTTGACAGTTAGGAATACAAAAACAAAAAAATGCGTTTTTGCTTTTCCTAGTGGTTCTGTAGTTACACGCGTAAATATATTTCAGCGAGTAATAATGTCTCAAATTGTAAATGTTAATTGCAAAATTGCAGAACTAGAATAGTATCGGACAGGCTAGGTTTGCCGAATGTCCGAGAACTTGTTAGCAATATTTCCATATTGGATCTCTAGCGAGAAGGGCACAACAATATAGTAAGCTACAAAAGAGATGGCAGAACAAACTTCACTGCTACGTGAAAGCTCACTTGATATGATCGCTCAAAACAGAAAGAAAGAGGGACAGAAGGTCTTGGCCCAGAAGTGGGGTGAAATATGCTCAAAATAAATAAATAAAGTAGTATTATTATTATTCATACGATACTTACTGTAATAGTTTTAATTATTTGTATATTTATGTATATTATAGGCAATAGTGATTTGAAATAATATTTCCAGCCATTTGTCACAACGCCCCCTAGTCCCAAAGTTCCAAACTAAGCAAAGTTTGTATTGCCACCATCAACCATAGCCAACCAAATTCACAATAGCCATATTCGGAATCTGTAATAGTCAAGAGTTTATTATGTATCTGTGGTAGTTCTCAATCACCATTCGACATTCACCAATCATAGCTCAGCTGTCACAGTAAAGATTCTCATTCCGCACTTCCCAGTCCCGGCTCTTGCTTTCATTGGATCATTAATCATTAGTCATTGGCGTTTTGTACGGAGATACAAGAAATTTTAGAATAGCACATATAAATTAAAATTGCTTTGGCGCGTATAGCATAAAATTCCATATTTTTATATTCAATTATTGCACAGTACTGTACTTATTAATTGCTCAAAAATGGAGTGGACAATGCCAGTGAACGAAATGTTGCAAGATGATATTACGAAATTGTCTTATTCCCTGGTGCCTCCTGGATTTAAGGGAGACGTGCGGACGATAAGGTATTTAAAAAGAATTATATTTAAAGCTAGATTGTTTCAAAATTTTCAGGGCGTTATTTGAGATAAATCAATATATGTACGCTCGTTCCGCCTTTAGACACCAACTGTTCCACTCATCACCTATTTATTTTATTTTGTATGAATCGTTTTTTCTATATTTCTATCGAGTAATTTGTATATTTACTTAATGTATTAAGAATCATAAAATGTTTGTATCCAGATATATATTAATGCCTTTCAAGGATGTGTATAACTCCATCTCTAGTCTAATAAGGATACCGCGCAAATTCATCCTTTATTCATAATTCGTTAATCGTAACATTCGTTTTCTCGGTAAAAAGTTAATTCAATTTCTTAAATAAACCATAACTCATCAAAATAAATATACAGACTTCGTCATTATTAAACAATTATTGGTTATAGGTGACTAAATGCCCTTTCTGGGTCTCTTACATATATTCATATTGTATGAAATTTTAGTACATCATGAATTAAAGAAATTATATGATAAATGTCTTGCAAGCTAAAGAATGTACAAGCATATTTTCTTACAATGATCAAATATATACTACACCAGAGATGTAAAATTTGTATGAATAGAGTAGTTGAAAGTTACATTCATCAAATTCAATAATAAACTGTTTGAAGTGCTAAAAATTAAGATATTCAAGTATATTATTAGATTCAAATAAATATACTATAAAAATAAACCATTGATTGATTTATAAAAGTATTGTATGTAATCATAATAGGGTTAAGAATTGTAGTAGAATCGGTTCCTTTTCTTCACCCACAGCGGTTAAGTCTTCTTGATAATCCTACTAATAGTAGTAAAGTTTAGATATTTATATGTATGGTTATTTGTGTGTCATGCTGCAAATACTGAATAGATTTTGATGAATTTTCATATATAGATAAATTATTAGCTAGGTTAAGTGATAGAATAAGACTAGCAAATTCACCAGCAAAAATAAGTATTTGTGTATATAAACCTTTATTAATTAGGTTGATAAAAATGGAATATGTATTTCTAAAAGAAATAATTATTTTGCTCAGGATAATGCAAGAATGTCTAAAGAAAATAATAGACACACTCGGTGAGAGGTCGGCAAAGGCCCAGGGTCTGACCAAGGTGATCACCAACACGGAGAAGCTGCGGAATTCAGACCACACCCTCTACCTCATGAAGGACTCTAAGGCTAAAGGGTAATTATTTATTTTTATTGAAGCTTTTTTGCGAATCATCAAAATTAATATAGTTAAATTACTAAATATCTGTGATATTGTGTCGCTTTAAATGTCATTTATGTTTTCAATTAAAAAAATTAAAAGTTAAACAAAATCAATGGTATCAAAGTTAAAAATAGTTTGAAATGTATATAATTGAATTTGTAAGCTTAAGTTGAACTTTAGGAAAGAAATCTTATCTCACTTAGATACAGTCTATGAAGTGAATATTAGTAATAGTGAATTTTAAAATCTATGCCTAAATTAAGTATACATTGAATTTGTAAAATTATCCACATACAAATTAAAAATTTATTGCAAGATTAAAGTAAATTGAGGCCATGTGATCCATAGTAGCCTAACTATTTCTTTTAACAATATTGAATCTATTACTTAAACAGATAAAAGAAAAGATCTAGACAGAAACAGGGTAGCCAAAGTCCCGGTTCTTATAAATGACGGAATGTCATAACTCATAGTATAACAGATATAAATTGTTTCCGATAATGAGTGGTTATAATCGACCAATGGAAACCATGTATTGGTAGTTAGGTTAACACCACCTTAATGTCAAACATAGAGACATTGCAATAACAAAAAAAGTAAAACAGCTCATTTTAATTTTTATAGGAACTGGACATAAAAGTGATACAACAAATATATACTAGATAGCATCGTAATCACTTAGGCTAACAACATTCTGTCAAGATGTTAAATTAATGTTCTCAAAAGAATTGTTTCTTAATTCAATAATTGCCTGCAATTCATATTTTGGATTTTTATAATCATATTATGATATACAAAGAACAGACAATCATAATCAATGAAAATGATTGTAAAGTTATTGATTTTGCCTCAGAGTATAGTTTTGTATTTAATATTTCATACTTGAATATTCATTCTAGTTTCTCGTTACTATGATACTTCCCTAGCCGATTTCAACTTCGGTGACTGTATTCCATTTAAGTTTGAAACTTACGAGCTCTTAGGTTCACTCGATAGTGACTCTTATTACTAAAAATGCGGTTACAATCAGTGTAATGTAGCACTTCTTGTACGAAGTTGTGTTGAACGACCAGGGGTCGTCTGGTCTTCAATTCGTCGCATTTAGCAAGTTCCACCCGGCCCCCCTTTTACAAAAGCCTCCATTTTGTCATGGACTAATGTCCTACATTCTGACCTCTTCTCTGCAAGACTGTCCCAGTTGGTGAAATCAACGCTACAACGCTTCATGAATGAGGCACTAGACATTATAGTGAAACTTTTAAATGCCTCAGTATAAATCGTCATAGCATAAAATTGTCTTTAATACAAAAAACTAAATAAAATACATAATTAGTATACAACGCATATAAATTCAATTATCATTTCGGTACGTCAAACCATTTCTAAGCACTTGAATAGTTGTTTGAAGCCACAGCACAGTCTTTACCATACTAGAATCATTATAAATTCATTGCTGCAAGTGGTCTATTTAAATGTATTGATCTAGATGGCATACAGTTAATCTATAATGCAATATAAAGATTATCGTTATAATGAGCGCTATCACACCGCAATGCGGCGGAGATATGGGCGCCTCCTTCAAACCGTAGATGTGTGATAAAGAATTGATTTATGCCTTCGTTAGTGATGCAATTTTGTAATGGTGTTTGGAGTAATCAACGGTTACCTTGAGATACATTCGGCAGTGTTTTCGACCAATTTTAGGGTTCCGTACCTAAAAGGCAATATCGCGACCATATTACTATATGATAATAATAATAAATTCTTTATTGACAAAATTTATATGTACATTAAATTATTGAAGCCTCTGACTCCCAAACTAGGAAAACCTGTATGTCAGGAGTTAGCACCCTCTCCCATTTTATTGGCTATAACTATATAAACATGCAAAAAAAGAAAGAAACAAATTCTGTTATTACTAAGCCTCTGCTGGCTGACTGTCATATATGGCTGTATCTCATAAACCTAGATAATAGCTAGAAAGGTGAAATTTTCACAAATTATGAACTTCTATTGCTGCTATAAGAACAAATACTAAAAATAAAATATATATATATATATATGAAAGGGGTCTGTTACGGAACCCTCGTCCAATTCGTACTTGGCCGTTTCTTCACTACTTTCGGTACTTCACATTACGTATATTATGTACAGTGCTGTATATTTTTCATACAATTATTGTATTTTAAAAGAAAGAAAGAAATAAACAAAAATATTTATTTGCAACAACTATGCACATACATACATTTTACTGAAATAAATACAAACATTTTACAAAGATAAACATATTAATACTAAGTTTAACTATCTCAATAGAAAATACTGCTAGCTTAATTGACCTAATATAATAACGTATAAATTGAACAGCGTCCAAAAACTACTTGAATTCGATGCTCTTTCTTTACTTTACACACTATTTGTATATTCACATACTAAAAGATTCAAAACATCTTTAGTAAATGTGTCGGTTATTAATTTATATCGAGTGTTACTCAAAAAGCTACTAGACTATTTTATATTGAAAAATTATGCGTAGACTCAGGAATGGATTCCATTACGCCACGTTAATAGCCACCGCAGAAATTCTTATAATTTTCATATTAATGAAGGCTTACTTAGCCATGGAAAATACTAGCTTAATATTCATTATATAAGGTTTCAGTCTTAATAAATATATTATATTAATAGGTAACGCTAATGCAATTGTCTTGGATATCCAAAAGATAAAACTTTTTATCTTTATAAATAAATTATCTATACAGGGGCATTTGGCAATAATCCTAATGTGTTTGCTTCGCGAATTCATTTTGTAATGTATGAAGTTTTGTTCCCAATCGAATGTTACGTGTATGCGAATGATAAGATTCTAGGAATGGAAAAATAATTATTGTATTGTTTTTATTGTTTTATTTTTAATATTACGATTATATTTTCATTTTATACTTTTTAATTATTAAAAAGTATAAAATGAAAATATTATAATCTAACTATTTTTGTTTATTAAACATCTTTAATGAATACATTGTTCCGATAATTACAAAAGCATTATCAAAATTGGCACATGCGTTTGTTTTCTGGAACGCTACATACCACCAATACATACATAATCTAGCCGTATAAAAGTATTAACCAATTCTGCGTAGGATACATTCGTAAACCAAAATTATAAATAGTGTGCTTATCATTCGAAGGAACTATTATTAATAAAAATAGTTTCACAAAATTAATTATTTGACGTTTCAGAAAAACGTCTATAGGTACTTAATGAAGAGGTAGTAGTTTTTAAACCCTTGCTTGGTTTTTAAGCGACTTCAATTCCAATTAAAATTTCCCTACAGTCTTTCCACTACGTACATGAAATGTTGTTAATTAGGAAAAATTGTATGAGTCAACCTCCATAGAACGGTCTTTCTATCAACAATTTGTTTTGACTGAGCATTTATAAAAGCAATAAATATTTGTTTCGAAATGAGGAAAATGTACAGTTACAACAACTTTTAATAACTTTTGGTATGGTTTCTTATTCGTTTCAAACGGGTGTCGAAATTACTTTTGTGTTACTTTATTTCTTTTTCTTTTATTGCTTAGCGTTTGGGGGTTATCCTGAATTAGTGATGAATTAAAAACGGTTATAAAGTTTTTAATTATTCAGAAAGACTAACGCACATACATCCTGATGAATATCTACTGCTATAGTATAACGGCCGTTCTCAATATTGTTTCAAAGCTTATCTCAGATTATATAATATTAGATAGACAAAACACATAACAAACGCTATACGTCGGTAGGATATTGAAATCAAAGTAAATGCAAACGGATAGATTTGACTTTAGTAACGGCCATTTTCAATAATGTATCAATGATTATGGATAGATTGTTATGTCAAATTATATGACAATGGATTGACAAAAGTCATAACAAATTTATCCGTTGTTAGGATATTGAAATCAAAGTAAGTGCAAATAGATAGATTTGTCTGACTCTAGTAAGCAAAACAAGGGAGAGATAGATTATTGAGAATGGCCGCAAATGAACCTTTCATACTCAATATTCAATCTAGATTCTTATATGTTTTAAATATTTGCCTTATAAATAGTATGTTTGTAATGACAATGTTTTAATTTCCCTTCAATGTTAATGCAAGCGGGGTCTCCATTATTAATTTGTTATTCATAAAGGGTACTGCGTCACACCTGGGTGTAACCAGTAGTTTTACCCCTTTGCAAATTCAATACAGATAACAATCTATGTATTTCGTGTACAAAGTGAAATAATTTTTATTGTATTTCAAATATCATATTCATAAGCAAGTTTTATGTTAAGAATATTTTTTTATTTTTATTCAATAACCCAAAAATAGCTAAACTGATGTCCGTCATAAACACAAAATAGTTTTATGATTCGAATTATTACTATCCTAATCCATGCAAATAGTGGGCGAATACTAGTATTGCAAAAAAAAAATTCTGAAGAACATTCCTTTTATAATGTCAAGTATCAGAAAAAAGCACCACGGTAAATTTAACACTCGAAATTGAAATCAGTTTTTCAATACTAATTTATATCTGATTATGGTCATCGTACATGCAAATGCGATCTTCCACGCAAGGTATGCATGGAATAGCAAAGCGGGTATTTTTCCGAGATGCTCCTTATTCGGTTAGAATCTAAGCGGAGACGGGCGGCCATGTTTATTCTGTCGAGTGTGACGGTTAGGCACGGTTCACAATGACGTAGAGACCAACGACAAGGCGTTATGAATGAGGGTTCGAATATCTTAATTAATATTTTGAAACCTTTAAAATCGCTGTATTTTTTTTTATTTTTCTTCATTAGGGATAAAAACAGTTACACAATAATTTATATGTTATTTGTTCATTAAAAAATCGCTATATTTTTCTTTACTAGGGAAAAAACAGTTATACAATATATTTCTACAGTGGTTTTGAATACAGTCAGTTTTACAATTGCATAACCAACAATATTATCCACATATTAATACTAAGATTTGAAATGGGTACAGATCCCGTTGCAATTAAAATTACAATTAAACTAACTTAACTTATAGGTAAATTTGTATGAATCAAACATGCTGTAAACTTGATAAAAATAAAATAGTACATATTATCCAGTAAGAAGATTTTGAACATAACCGTGGCTTTTTGCGTCACCACACTCAAGTTATCAACTAAATAAATACTTTTAGAGTTTCATACAAAATGCGCGTATTGATGTTTACTTCTCACCGATTTGTCAACAAACAAATTCCTTGCATTCTTTTATGTAATAATAAAATGTGACTGAACAATAACTATTATTATATATGTATAGTATATATTATACCAAGTGAGCTCCGCGGTTTCACCCGCGTATATATCCCGTTCCCGTAGGATTTTCGGGATAAAACTATCCTATGTCATTCCTGGGGTTTCAAAGAATCTCTGTACAAAATTTCATCCAAAGCGGTAATGTAGTTTCGGTGCCTATTCAAAACAAACAAAGAAACAAATCTTTCCTCTTTATAATATTAGTATAGATATAGTATTTGACAACACAGATTGGAAAATATATTTATTCATAAAAGATTTATTTAATTTACAATAAGTTTAAAGTAAGATTAAATGTAAAAAAAAGTTTTAATATTATTATTTATTTAACGTAAACAATCTTCGCAGACAACATCATGTATTTTCTATCTGATGATACTTTCCTTAGTTTAGACGAGCGATTGTCCTCAAACATTCTCAGATCGTAAACTATAATAGATGAAAATAATACCTAATTTGTTTCTAGCGTGGATAATATGCGTCGCTACGTTGCATTATGAAATGGGTTTTAGGTTTTTTTTATGTCGTAACCACGAAGCGTTGCGATCACGCCGAGACATCGTTCGGTTCACCGTTTGGAACAAATTGTGAACAATTTGGTTTTTCTGTGGGCCGAGGAAGGCTTAGAGTTCAATAACTTATTAGTTAAAGGGCTCAAGTCTTAAATTTCTCTGATAATATGCAGACCAATTTTAAAGGCGTAGATTTTGAACAATTGCGTTGGTCTGTGGACAGAGAGCTGAAGAGTTAAATATGACACCCAATTTTAAGTTCTATAATAATGCCCAGCGTTTTTTTTTTGAGCGTAGATATGTATCTTAAGAATGAGTATGTGAAACCCCAATACGAAAACAATATGTGACAAAAAAACGACGATACGTGCATCCTTACCTCGTGAATCAAAAAATTATCAACAACGACTGTTGTTCAGTAGAGCTACTGCTGGGCCCCGCGATTTGATCGATTGTGAGATTTTCGATAAAAAGTATCCTATGTACTATGTCGGGTTTTAAAGTGTATTTGTAAAAAAAAATCCAAATTAATTAATTGTGTGTTTAGTATAGAATAAACTTTCTTTCTTTCTTTCTTTTAAATCGGGTCAGTAGTGAAGAAGAGACAGACAGAGTTACTTTCACATTTATAATATTAAGTAAGGATTTACGATTTTTAACTGACTTTCTAAAAAATATGATCTTAAGTTGAATGTAATAGTTTAAATAAATGCATGTACTCTTTCAACCGCAAGGTCGGCTTTAATTTTTAAAAACTCACGGTCGTAATTGTAGTGAAAGCTTATTGTTTCCATCTCATTATGAATATATTTAAATCCGTGTGATAGTAGATTAATTTGTATATGAATACGAAATATGTATTAAATGAAATCTCAACTGATATTATAAATGCAAAAGAACGTTCGTTTGTTTGTTCTATTTTTTAACTTTATGTTACCAATCTTATTGAAGTTTTGGAGTACGGAGAAGAACATAGACTTGGTTTTTATCCCGGAAAAACATACTTTCTATGAAATATTTCTTCTACGGGTTGTTTGTAAGAAAAAGCTTATAGCGATAAGACCGCCTGTACTTTGTCCTTTTCACTATATCTTCGTGCATTCTTATTAAGTGTAATAAACAATATTTTTTATTCATTCACTTCCCATAGGATCATTTACGTAGGAAACTTACAACTTCGAAACCCATGGAAGCAAAACCATCAAAACAAAATGAAATATATATGTAACTATAATATCGTATACGTGTTAAAAGCAGTGTTTTGTAAAGAAACTCGTTATAATAATGTAGGAAATGATAGGTAAAAAGTTTGAGTCGGTGCGGTTGGTGTCACTGACACGGCTTACGGCGTGAAGCGCTTTGCATAACGTTTTGAAGACAATCTCCTTTATTGCTGTATTGATGGAATTTGTGTAATTAGTAGCTGCGTCACGCGGTTTCGCTCGCACATGAAGATTTTTTACACTTGTCTATTATGAAGAGGAAAAGTTTGTTTGTAATGAATAGGCTCAAAAACTACTGGACCGATTTTTTAAAAATTTTTTTAGTTTTTTTTTAAAAAAAGGTACTTACATCTTCACAATCGCAAAACCACTGAGCGATTTACTGGCGAAGAAAACGCTCATTAAAAACAGAATATTGTACCACTAAAAATATTATTGTATTATTAAAATATAAAAATTCTTTCACCGTCCAAGAGTAACATAGGTTATATGATAACCAAACAAAGTTTTCCTCTTTATAATATTACTGTAGAAATATGATAAACTAGGAAATGTATGAAAACGTACTAATTCCACGTACCGCAATAGTTTATATGAAATTGACACCTATGTTGTAATTTAATATTGTTTATTAAAGCTGGGCGTACACAAGTTGACGTATTACGCATCGGATTCTTTATTATTATTGCATGTATGTATTTATAAAAATAAAGTATTTTTATGTATGTCTATCAGCTATCTAGTTTCCATAGTACAAGCTTTGCTTAGTGTGGGACTAGACGACGCACATAGGAGTATTTACCTCGAAAAGTTGGACAAAAGTCGAAAAATGAAATTAGCCAAAAATCCTTTTTAAGCCCATATTTTTATAGCTTAATGACCGATGCTTAGGATGGCAGTGGTCAAAATCGCATATATGCTTCCATCACCCCGATCAGTTAGTCGAAAGACAGCCATTGGTAAAACTGCACTTGTTTGTTCTCGGCTCTTCTATCTATTGCCTGCATTCATTTATAAATTGTGCTTAAGTGCGGTGGATTACAGACAAAAACTATCATGAATTTGGAAGTAGAAGGTATGTACACTATTTTATTACTGTATATTATCACCTAGCTGTTTCCTTTATATATTTATAATTTCGTCAGATATGAGACAAATTATTAATAATTATTTGGCTGAAATATTCAGTTTTTAATGTTTTTGTTTACTTGTCAAGTTGTGTCAAGCCCAAATTTTAACTTAAACTTATAGATAAAGATGTCCTTGATCAAATAACACTGAAAAACCATGCGCTTTCGTGCGCCATTTTGTTTTTGAATCGTTTAAAGACGATGTCATATATGTGAATTATGTTTATATTATAATTAAAATATTTTTTTCTTTCAGATAACACAGATTCAACAAATCGGAATTACTAGAAGATGTTTCTATAACATAATGTGACACTCTACAAAACTTAAAATGGAAGAAAAGTTAAAATTTTTAGAACTTAAACTCGTTGAATTTACAAAATGCCCTGACTATAAAATAATTATTTTAAGTCGACATTTGCGATTTTTTA